>CAFUXE010000231.1:403975-417338 GCA_903364295.1 Serranus cabrilla | reverse complement strand
CACTATGAAAATAACCTATATCAATAACATTGACTAAGACGTGGACACACACAAAACATACCCCTTCAAAAAATAACAAACTGCACCATTCGTGTGCAGTGTGTGCTTTTTGTGTTGAATAGCTATTCAAATTAAAAAATCACATTATAAACATCACTGCCAAGCCAGATAGATTATAAACACACTGTTAGATTTTTATTAGTAGCAACCCTTGAGACACAATTAAGAAAATGAAGGTGATAAAAGGCTATATTCCTGCAGTAACTACATCCAAATCCGTACAGGAGGTGTTACACTAGTGCAACAGTCATGATTAAAAAAAGACCTCTTTTGAGAAAAAAGCCTGTATGTTTTTCTAAGTGTCTGCAAATCCAGTGAAAGACCTGTGAAAACAAAGCCTGTTAAAGCCTATTCTTCTGTACCACAAGGAAGACACATCAGTGAACCACAACATGGCACACAGGGTCACAGGTTCCCTCATTACCGTGAACACACACACTGTAGTTTAATGTTTTTTATTGTTTGTACAAGAAAAAGGGGGAGCACCTTGTCAATACATAAGGAAGCAAAACATTTGAAAAGAAACAAAACAATACAAAACCAACCAACAAATATATTTTTAAAACAAACAACATTGCAAACAAGGAGCATCATGACTATTAGAGAGAAAAACAAACAGAATTCAGACAGGAAGAAGTTGATTAAGCTGATTTCCTCCATCATCTTTGATGGCATCTACAGGAACAGAAATGTACATGTAGTATATTATGTACATATATATGTATAGTATTCTGAACAAGTAAAGAACCATGCAGTGATTTCTGGATGCAAATCTGAACTGATCACTTGCAAATAACTGTGAGAACAGTCTGTCTTTAAGATTTGATTTAGTTTAAAGCTTAAAAAACACCTTTAATTGAGCACTGCCACTTGAAGTAAGCAGCATAATGTTAGATAATACTTAGTCTTCTGTACCGTAAGAAACACTAAAGACATCAGTGAACCACACCCTTGCACAGGGTGACATGTTGCCACATTACCATGAACACACACACACACACACACACACACACTGATACTTTCCTTCTAATCCTGCTGCTGTAAATACTCAGTATGTGGTTTGATTTTTATCTCCATCTGAAAATAGTCCCCATCAAATGCACTATTTACTTCAGTTTGAGTAATGTTTGCTAAAAACAACAGTGCCCAGCTGTTTCCAGAAAATTACTCAGACTTTAAAAATAAAACTACGTATTCATGACCTGTTTTAAAGATTTATATCTTGAGTGAAAATAAATGGACTTAGGGCTGAGTGTCACAGACAGGGTAGAGATGTGGGAAAGACCAACTAATACACTGTTATTTTTGGTCTTTTCATGGAATTTGTTGACAAATATAGTGTTGTCAGCCTTATCCTTTAAGCTTATAATTTTCTAATTAAGATGTACATGATTGCACACTATTATTATGCTTTTATTATCACCCCATAAACTACACTCACCTATTACGTGTAATTGGAACAGATGACAAGACACAGAAATGTCTGTGCAACAGCTGAACAATCCCCCATCTATCAATCCATCTTCTACATACTTATTATCTTTGTCAGGGTTGTTGTTGCAGCGCAGCGAGCAAAACAGTTCAGGCCTCCTTTGCCCCATCATGCTGCCTCCACCTCTCCCCGGGGGACTTTAAATGGAGATGTAACCCCTGCAGCATGTCCTGGTCTGCCCCCGGTCTCCTACCTGGCTGGTCTCTTCCCATTAATTTGTGCTTGAAACGCGTCCAAGGGGAAGGTGCTCGAGGGGGCATCCTAACCAGGTGTCTGAACTGCCTCAGATCCGCTGCTTGTTATGTTCAGAGTGCATGCGGCTCTAAAATGCCTCTGATGTCCGTACAACACACTGGTTCAACAATTACAAGCCAAACTGTTTGTTTAACAAGGAGTGGTTTGACATTTGGGAGCTAGATTTGCTTTCTTGCTGGGGGTTAGATCAGATGTTCGACACCGTTCCCTTGTCTGTGCAGTAAATATTGTTGTGCAAGTTCACACTTTCCAAGAGCAAGCTCAAAGTTGAGTTCACAAGTTCATGTTTGTAATTCAAAGTGTTGAATTTCAAACTCATTCTCAAGTATCCCCAAGTTCACTGACCCAAAAAATGAACTAGTTAATGTAAATTTCTTCTGTTTTCTTAAATTGAGCTGCTCTGAGACTGTTTGGGTGCTTCAACGTGTTACAAATTTGTTGAAGATGTGGCTGACTTGCGGCAAAAGTTGAACATAAATGTGAGATTTTTTCAGTTAGAATCTCTACTGATTTGTTTTCAAAACTCTTTCAAATATTCATATGAATTTGCATCACAGGTGTTTTACTTTAAAGAGCAACCATGTTAACGGATGACTCAGCTGAATGCCTCGTGGCTGCTTGAAGGGAAACAAAACAGAAAAAGTCGTTATCCTTGTAAAAACTTTTTAGTTTATTTTTAGTTGTGTTTACCTGGGCTGAGCCGCCTTGGCGGAGGTCTGCGCTCTCCGAGTGCTTTTCTAGTTATCTACTGCAACTATTGATATGAGATATAATGTGTTGATGAGTGAGCTTTAGAGGTTCTGGTAAGTGCATCTTGTTATAATTGGAATGAGCCAGACGAGCTGATTTCCCCCGTTTTCAGTGATTATGCTAAAATAAGTTAACCGGCTGCTGGCTTTTGCATTGTTCAGTATCTACAGTACACACATTGAGAGTGGCATACATTTTCTCATCTAACTCTCTGCAAGAGAGCATATCTAACCATGCCACGTATGCGTCTGTAAGGGGACTCAGAGAGTGCAGACGTCTGCCAAGGCCATGTCTATCTTGCAATGTTAACCAAATTGAAAAATAACTTGTCTATCAGCCCTGATCCGGATCCGCTCCAAAATGTAATTGGTTCTTTGTTGGACCTTTCATAAAGTTTGATGAAAAGCAGACCAGTAGTTTGCCAGTAATCCTGCTGACAAACAAACAAACAGAAGTGAAACCTCCTCAGAGTAATTAATGCGACATGTTTGCAGAGTCTGTCACTTTGTGGGAGTTACTGGATTATTTCTGTGTTCAAACAAACTGTGTCAACTATATTTTGGGAATAAGATGTAGAATCAAGTGCATCACTTCTGCCAATACAGCCAGTTCTACAGTACCCCACAAACAACTGTGGTGGATGCTTAAAAGCCTCTCCATCACACTTAAGTAACTGGCATTGATTTCTTTGAGGAGCTGCACTATAGACAGCATTCGACTTTGCTGATTGTCTCCTGACGGCCTCAATCTGCTGCATGTGCTGAGCCGCGACTGCAGAATAATGCAAAGCAAAGCAACTAATTTTGTTTAATGAAGAAGTTTTGAGAGCAGTACATGTTCAGCTAAAGGCCCCTTCTGTATCCGGGTTTCTCTACAAGTAGAAGTTGCTTGGTGAGACAGAATAATAAAGTTGTCATGTTGCTGAATTCACTTGTTCCCCATTTTATTGGTATAGTATCAGTGTATGATCATAGGGCTTACTAAATGAGAGAGGGGTTTATCTGTAATCCAGAGGCAATGATTGTAAGATTAGATTGTTTATTCAGTGTTACAGTGTTGGCTTATATTCTGGTTTTGCAGAGGAAGTGATTTTTGTAATTGCTTTGAAAAGGAATTCTGGGGGAAAACAGATGAGTTATCAGCTGTACTGGAGCTTTTCTTTTTTCATCAGTTAAATGAAAAGCTAAGCAAGTGCACTTTACTCCTGCCAGTGGGCCCAAATTAAATATCTACCAAGCTGTTCAGAGGACGGGTGAAACGGGGGATGAATAAAACTCATTTTAAGACATTTCTGGATTTACTAAACTGTAAACCTGTTTACCCAGGTGGATTCAGTCTTTTTAACCCAGCCGAATAATCTTTTACATCATGGGACAGGCGCAATAAAGTGAGACAAGTAAACAGGCTCATTTATCAGGATAATTATTATTAATGATTAACAGTTTGAGCCAGCATTTTAAGGTCTTCGCTCTAGAAATCCAAACATAGGAACACATGGGTCTTTTCTAAGTAGATCCATTTGTTTGCTGTCAATGAAAAAAAGGCAGATCAGGTGACAGTGACATGGATGCAGGTCTCATGGCGCAATGCAAGGTCATGGAACCACATATGCCGGATCAATCAGACAGATTAATGAAGCACAGCCTGCTGACGAGACAGATTTGGACACCACTACTACATCAACGTCCTGCGGTCACCCACTTTAGTATAGATAAATGTTTCAGCAACTAAACAATCCACGCTGGCCTGTAACTTTTCAAGGTCTGTGAGCAAGATTACATTTCTAGCTGACAGCTGCAAAGAGTTCCATAAATGCCATCAGTACGTCCCATCTTTTATGAAACTTCAGAAAGTAGTTTTACCATAAGTTTCTAAAAAAACTGCTCTGCAGTGATACAAGGTTCAAAGTGAACAACCGTCTCTCCTAGAAATACCATCTAAGATTTGTGAAAAACACAGCTGCTGCCGTAAATGTATCTATAGAGGTGGACAGAGACATCTTTATCTGTATCTGGAAACGTGTGTATGATTCTACACCCACATATTGTATTTTTCTTAATTTTAAGAAACATTTTGGCTTTCTCGAATAACCATTTCAGATTCAGTTACAACCCTGTTGTCAGATGGAAGTCATGGTGAGGTGTTCAAGGGGTGTACAAGTGCAGGACTTTAATATCCAAGATCCTGATCATATATAAAACAAGCACAGCTCTGGAAAATGAGTTTACCAATATCTTTTGTTCTCCACACATATCCAATAGAGAGTATGATGTAGCGAGCTGTAATCTGATTTGTCCTGTCTGTCAGGACTGAACACATTCCTCACAGTGATTTGTGAGAGGAACTGCTCAATTGCTGCAACATCTTGTAAAGCAAATCTCCCAGTGGTTGATTTCTCAGTGACAATTATTTGTTGTTGGAGTGATGTTTGTTCACTGGCGGAGCAGATGTGGCCCTGGGGCGGCGTCGGCAGTTCAAAACTCTCTGACAGTGTTAGAAATGCAGTGTGATGGCTATGGAATTATGGAAACTCTGACACACTGAAGAATTTTACACTCTGCAAGATAAATTAACGTCTTTGTTGCAGCGTGTCGAGTTATCAGGTGCTGCTGCAGAACTTTACACTGGCAGAATGAAGATAAATAAGAGATAATAAACAAAAGGTTCTGCTTTTGGTGACATTTTAGTTCTTCTCATTTAATACTTAATTTGTAAACATGTTGCCTGCAGGCAGCTGTGGAAAATAACTGAAGTAGAATTGGGTATTTTATTATTCATAATTCTACTCCTTTCCACTTCAGAGGTAAAAAACTGCACTTTTGCTCCATTGCTTTTATAAAGTAACTTTTTTTAATGAAAGAAAAACATGATGAGCTCATAAAATTGGTTCCCAAGTGATTTAACATGTCACCTCTAACAAAGTTGTAAGTTTCTTACTGCTACTCTTTGTGTACCGCATGTCTTTGTTGATTTTGACATATTTTAACACACGATAACATACTTTCACAATGGAATGGTTTTGTTTTTCAATTCTCCTTTAAACCAGCTTCATTTGGTCACAGTTCAGCTCTACACAGTCTGCTCATTCCTGCAGCTCTCACTCTGCCAGTAGTTTTCTACCTGCCAGCCATTCCCACCTTATCAGCCCAACTCCACACACCTGCCCACTCAGCTGCCTCTGATCACTAATCAAACCACTTTATAGACTCCTGCCTCTCAAACAATCCCTGTCAGATTGTTCTTTGCTGTTTCCAGCGATTGATCTTGGACTGATTTCCTGTGACCTCTGACCCCGACTGCCTCTGATTTTCCCGGACTCCGTGTAAACTCACCAGCCTTTTGTCCCTGATTTTGACTTATTCAGTTTGCTCACTCTGTGTCTCTGCCAGAGACTTGATTGAGCATTTTACTCACATTGGACTGTACCTGCTTAGTTTGGCAGCCGATACCAGCTGTTCCTGGTATCCTGTGTGCTGCAGTTGGGTCCATACACAACCTGTTACATCTTTCCTCTTTCCCTCCCACCAACTCACACAAACAAAAATGGTGATTGTCAAACTAAGGAATTGGTCTAAATCTTGCTTAATGTTACATTAATGTTCTGAACGTCATGGACAGCACCTGATTTTTAATGTTGTATGGGTACTTGTACAGCCTTTGTTCCCCTTTCAGTGACTTATCTTCATCTTTCTAAACAAGCAGTAGATTTATCAATATTTCGGTTGCTCCCCTTCATTTCACAACAACAGCTGTCCTGCCTAATCCCTCCATCCCCTGTAAAAACACAGCAGATTTTCAACATTTAGAATTAAACCTGAGAAAACATGTTGCTACAGCACCAGATCCAGTGTTACAGATATCTACGACATCCAATGCTTCACCAACTTAAGCCACAAATCTCTTCAAAGTCAGCCCGCTGTAGGTGGAATTCACCTCATCACTTGCAGATAAATGCGGAGGCTGCATAGGTAATGATCTGTCATGTTTTTGTCTAGGTGCGAGTTCTCGGCTTTGGTGTCCTCATCAAAGACTTATCTTCCAGGCATTTGGGGAAGTTCCATCTTAAAAAGGCTCTCTGCTCTCAGATTCTTATATTCCCATGCTTAGCATCAGCACATTATCCACAATTTGTCACACTGCTTAAGGACCCAGTTGGATTTATAATTCTATGTTCTGGGACTTTTGTGCTGCTGAGTTCTTCTCATTGCTAATTTTATAATATCGCTGCATCTGTCTGCATCATTTGCACCTTGGATGATACAGACATAGTTCTGCTGATGCACTCTTTTTATTGCCTTCGCAGCACTACACTGTATATTAAAGCCATCTAAAGTTATGGCCCAGATGTTAGGTGCATGCACTAGAAACAAATGTAAATGTTTCTATTTAAATACAATCATATAAGCTTGTATCTGGAGTCTTTATCTGCAGGAACTAACATGGTGGCTGTGCATTTACGTACCTTCTGCACATGAAAAGCCCGATGTGTGCAGTTTATTATCATATCAGAAGAGTTGGAATAGAATATATTTTCTCTCTCTGCAGGATACAGAACCAGGAAATACCTCTCTGCTGTTGCGTCACTGATATGAGCTGTTATTTTGTAACTTTTAAAATGATACACTTAGTTTTATTAAAATTATATGCCTCCGTGTTACATAAATCATTACATATAATTATTTTTATCCAACAAACGAACCAGACAAATTACTTCTGAAAAGTGTTTAACCTTTTTGATCTCTAATTATATGGATTACTTGGTTAAAATTAAATGCACTTGATGCATAACAAATGCAAAGAGAAATGTTTATCTGTCTTGATAAACTGTGTAATTACCCAATTATACAAAAGTGGAATTACACTAATGATACTAATGATGTGTTGGTCACTTGGAAATTATTTCATCCAGGGCGGCACATTAGCGGATGTGGTTTCAGATCGCCCACCGGAACAGACGCTGTTCTTCTTCCACTGTGTCAAATCTACACAGCGAAGTCGGGGGGGGGCCTCCATGGAGAGCAGAATATCTGAAAATGTAAAAAAGGAGACAAGTGTGAACTTTCATGTTATAGTCTTAAATAATTCCCTTTGATAGAGACAGAGCATAACAAACTGGCTTAGGTCTTTACATGTTTTCTTTTGTTCTTCAAAGTCCTGATCCGAATGAGAACTGAAACAAAGTAAGCGTGTTACACTGTAATACAGTGAAGAGTCGTGTGTGTGTTTTAAATGTGCTCAGTTTCTTACTGTGAGGAATTTTCTCGTGTGTTTGCCTTTGAAGTGCTCTGACCTTCAAACAAAGTATGTGTTCCAAAGTGATCATCCGATAAACACAAAATGACACTTGATGTATGGAGTCACTCTGCATGTTTTGGTGCCTCAGCGTGTAAATAAACTCTGATATTTAAAGCATGAAAATCATAAAGTTATGCAAAGAAATGACAAACATCCAAAGAAAGTCACAAGCTTATTTTCTGTTTGCAAAACTATTCAGCAGTATCAAATGCACACAACACATGTCACATACCCAACAAGCACACAAGACAATAATAATATAGGCACAGGAGAGCTGACATATCTAACAAAACATATAAAACTATGACGAAGATTTGTTTTGTTATTAAAAAAACGATGGTGCTTAATTTGTTAGATATAGAACGTTTTCTGTCTGTGTATGATAAAGTTGATTGAAACATAAAAAAGATAAATAAATGTGGAAACATATACATTCAAATGCACTTTAACATTCAGGTAAAATAGTGATAATGACACACATACATACAATATATTATTAGTAACGGAAGCACACTTATAGCAAGAAAGAAAGAAAGAAAGAAAGAAAGAAAGAAAGAAAGAAAGAAAGAAACCTCTAATAAAACACATTATTGTGCACAGACATAGTGAAAATACAGCATCAAATCCCCCATGACCTACAAAACAAGAATATTTATAGAATAAAATATAATGCACAGATAAAATGAATAACTGAATGAATCGAAATGAAATACTTGCATACATTTTAAATAAAGTATAATCACTCAGTGGATAACTTCTTGTATTGGCAGCTCCAGCGGACAGCGAGAAGTAACTATGAAAAAAACTGAAGTTCAGTCGAGTGTGAAATCCACAAAGCACATGTTTACCAAGCCAGCTGGTCTGTGATGGCTTTTTACCAGAGAATACCGCAGGGAGGAGAGGTGGGAAACATTTAATTGGCAAGTCAAACTTTCTCAGGAGTGAACGTGAATTAAACTTTTCAAATTTTTAAGTAGTTACTTCATGTCTGTGTCCAACACCGAATTTAATTTGAGTAAACACGGAGAGCCTCGAGAGTGTCGGTTGGACATCATGGGACAGTCTCCTCCAGAGGAATAACACTTTATATGCTGAGAAGAAAAGTTTAATTTTATATATATATAAAAAAATCACCTAGTGCAGCTTCAAGGTAAACTGCAGGAGCAGACTTGACTGTGTAACAAAATTATTTCTCTCGCTGCAAGAGAAGCTGGCACAAGCTTCTTTTTTTATTTTCCCATAAAAATTATTGTCTAACCGTAAATTAAGTGCCATATGTGTAAACACGGTACAAATGGAGAATAAAGTGCTAAAAAATGAATTCAGCTCCCTCAGCAGGATGAAAGTATCTGCAGGGTTTCAGTTCAGTGCAGTAGTGGAAGGTACTATTGTACATATTTTAACTACTTGAGTATTTCCACATGTGCACTTTATACTTCTACTTCACTACATTTTAGAGGCAAATATTGTACTTTTTACTCCACTACATTTAGCTGACAGCTTTAGTTACTTTTCAGGTCAAGATTTAATATAAAAAACAATAAAGTCATTTTTACATTTTTCTTTATTAAACCCCAGAACAGTATATTAAGTAGTTAAAATTAGCCCTATCTTGAGAAAATTAAAACACTGCTGGCATAAATGCATCAATATTAATAATCCAATAATATATAAAACATAACAAGAACAAGTACTTTTACTTTTGATACTCTAAGTACATTTAGATGCTGTTACTTTTGTACTTTTACTGAAGTAAGTTTTCAATGCAGGACTTTTACTTGTAATGGAGTCATTTCACGGTGTGGTATTAGTACTTTTACCTAAATAAAGGATCTGAATACTTCCACCGATGCTTCAGTGTCACAGCAGAGAGAGTGTGCTAAATCCAACAAAGGACTTACATTTTGAAATCATCTAGTAATCAGAGCTCAGATGCAGTAACACACGGTGAATCCATGAATGTGACCCTCCCAGTGTGAAAGACAGTCATATGGGTTTAATTCAGCAATCACCACCCAGCTCGAATACCTGATTGGGTCCATTTTTGTCCGCGTTCATGTAAAAATCAACCGTTTGGTGAGGAGGGGATTACACGCACTTCTGCTCTCATTCA
This sequence comes from Serranus cabrilla, assembly GCA_903364295.1. Taxonomy (NCBI): domain Eukaryota; kingdom Metazoa; phylum Chordata; class Actinopteri; order Perciformes; family Serranidae; genus Serranus; species Serranus cabrilla. The sequence continues at coordinate 407,373 of CAFUXE010000231.1, read as the reverse complement.
AGACAAGAAATCCCATTATGTCTCCGGTTTACCACTGGCCGGAGAGAGTGATTAAAGCCACCTCTGATTGCTTGTAAACACTCTCTCATCAGTTCATAGAGAGGCGGCCCTGTTGACTCTTTAGTTATGATGGCCACAGGCAGTAGCCAATCAAAGGCGGCTTTTATTGGCTGTTGCTAGGATACAGAAACTTTCCATATGTGAATCACCCTGGACATGATGAGATTTGTGCAGGCTTGACACTTGAATGCATTGCATCATTCCACACACTATGCACTTCAAAAATACTTGGGATGCATAAGAGTGGGAAATCTAATGAGAAAAGTTGAACAGACTGGCGGAGGGAGCGCAGACGGCAGCTTGGAAGGAGATTGGATGCCTGCAGGAGGGCTGATATTGAATGCTCTCACATACACTGTTGATGAGAAACGACATGTTTTCTCTGGTCAACAGCAACTCATATTGTGGAGGTAATCTCCTTTTTTCATGTCTCTGCTGGGATGTTTTACCATCAAAGCCCTGTGGCTGACAGAAAAATCTCTTAACAAGCGCGCTGTCCATCATTAGCCTAAATCAGAGTCCTTAAAATATTCCTTCAGTTTGGGTAAACAGACTTTCATTTCCTCAATGCGGCAAGAAACACATTTCCATTCATGTCATGCTGGAATCACCAATAATATTCTTACATTCATCTTGTGTGCTGTGCCACGTCTTATAAAGCAGGGATCAACTCAACCCACGTTTGGACAAAGACAGGATATAAGTTTGTTTTATATTATTTAAGGAAACCCTGAAAAATAGATAAGCTAAAAGATTTGCCGTCTGAACCCGAAGACAAGTGCAATGCACAGTTTCAACAAGCTGAACCAGCTACTGTAGTTTTTCATTCCCTTCAGAGCCAAAAAGTTTGAATATTTACCCGACAAGTCAGTGAAGAAACAATCCAGCATATAAAACCAGCCTGGTTTCACATTTAGAAACTCAATTTAGAAATTTAGCATGGAAGAAAATGCAAAAATCAGCATCCAGAATGCATATTTACTATAGTGAATCAGTTTGAATATTAAATATATTTATTTGTACTGTATTCAATTAAATGCATACAAAAAAGGATTTACAAATCTGTTTTTATTAACGTTTGAACAGTTTAACAACTTTTTTGGAGTCAGGGTTATACCAAGCTTCTCTCTCTGTCTTTGTTTTAGGTGTTGGGTTGTGTAACTGAACATTCGCAAGAAAACTGTAGTGCTCCATACAATGCATCCACTCTGTAGACCTGCAGGCGTGTGCTGCCGAGGTTGTGCAGTAGGCGTCTAATGAAGCAACCTGCTGTGAACCAGGTAACGTTACATCTTCCAGCTGGGAGAGACTGGGATTAGCATTCATTCGGGAATATTAATGGCTCATTAAGCATTAATAGATCTCTCAGATCAGTATTTACTCTGTACCAGTTTCTCCCTTCTCCTCGGAGCGTATGTGAGATGTAATAGGTACTGATGTTCAGTCACACAGAAGAAACAGACGTCTGCTGCTACATAGCAAATAGTGATTACCAGGTAGTTCAATCAAATGTAAACAAACCAAGGAAGATAAATTCATGTTGAGTTGTCAGAACATGTAGAATATCATCATGGGCCTCGGGGGGAAGGGTGGGCGCAAAAAAAAGCATTAGCAATGGTGTAATTGGCTGTAAATGGTCCAAAACACTTAATGATGTGGGAGTGGAATGCATGCTGGCACATATGATAATCCCCTTGTAATGAGAATTCACTAGATATCACTGGCTTTGTTCATGCCCCAGCATCTCTGAGAGAGCTTAGCCACCAGAACAGTAACAATAAGCCGGAAAGTAGGAGATGGCATTGAATGCAAGTGAGAGAAAAGTGAAATTACACACAAAATCAAATCATTTGCTTAATAACAGAGAGAAAAAAGTGATATTAGAGGCTTTAAAATGACATGCCCATTATTTCTCTGCTTTTGGATGATTAAATCAAGTCATTGTGATGGTTAACACTGTCATCTCTCGACGAGGGCGTACTTTAAGTGGTGAGAGAGCGAGAGGAAATCAGCTCTGAGCTATTTTAGTTGTTAAAGATTAGGATGCAGACAAACTAAGCCTCGCAAATCCCGAGCCCAAGGTGCCACAGGAACAAAATGAAGAATGAGGAGCGCGGATAAACATGTCACACAAAACCCGAATATTAAGAGTCCGACTTTTCATCTAAGATCTAATTCACGGCGGCTTAGAGAGGAAAGTTGTCATCACTACTCAGTGGTGGAATAAATATATGGAAATATTCAGTAGTATACTTAAAGCCCCTGCATTCAAATTCATACACAAATTAAAGTCAGCATAACCTGCCTAAAAGTGATACCTGAAATTACTGGCAATGTAATCTAACATTATTAGATTGTTAAAGCTGATGCATGAATGCATACGGCAAGGAAAAACTAAGTTCTGCTTCATCATTTTTTTTCAATTTTTGGCCTTTATTTTCAACTTTTTAGTAAAAATGGATTTCAATAGTGAACATTTAACCTTGTTGCTTGCACTCTGAACAAATTTTTAAAATGTAACTATCTGACAAAACGTTTTGCTAGAGCCCCCAACAATTTATAGACACCTGAAAAGCAATAATGTGACGTTTTGTTATGGTTATGACTTTTATTTTCCATGTCTCAGTCGTTTCTGTTTCCTGTTTGATTCTGTCACTCACATTTCTGGTGCAAATCTGCTGGTGCACAGTACTCCATGACATGCCCTCTAAATGCTTGCAGTTTGTTTTGGTTTAGACACGAGTACTTGGTTGGGTTTAGGAAAAACTGTGGTTATACTTTAATATATCTCGTGCAGTAAAGTGGGTGTATCTCTGAATGAAATGGTTTTGTCATGCAGCCTGTATAAAAGTATTTCTTCCTCCATTTCAACAAAAATGTTGAAAAGCACTGATGCCAAAATTACTTCCATGTCTGGTTTTGATATTCTATCACTGAACTGAATGTAAGACTTGTCCAACTACACAATGACTCACACCTGCACACTCACAAGCCCGTTCCATTTCTGTATTGTACCAATGATTGAAAGCAGTCCTGCCTCGCCTGTGTGTGATCCAGCTCACACAGACCTGTCATATCAAAGAGGCGTCTTTGACTTTGGAAAACCTAGCTGCGCCCCAAAGTCAAGGAAGGACCCTCAAACAGCTGAATTTGAAGGATACTGCGTCATCGATATCCAGGATCATCTGATTTCTTTTGGCAAAATTCCAAGGATGCTTGTGCGTATCCTCCATATGTTCGGCTTACACATAAAGCCTTGCACACAAAGGTCTACTGGGAGATTTAAAAATTGCGAGGGAAGAAGCAGCAATGCTGGCGTCACAATATGTAAATATTTT
>CAFUXE010000231.1:381001-398178 GCA_903364295.1 Serranus cabrilla | reverse complement strand
TCAGAATAGGATTTTGACACATATCTTGCCTTTAACAACAACTATATAGCAATTTTGTGGTAACATTGCTGAATTGTATCCAGCCTTACAGAGGACCAATTTAGGTTGATAATGCTACAGCTGAGATAAGGCTATAATCTAGGTAATAAATGATCCTGCTTTGGCATCCAGGTCCCAAACTGGACCACAGATCGGCAAACATTGCTTGTTGTATGTTGATTGGGTGTAAGTAGGGCAGATTTTTGTGGGCCATTTCCAGTTTATTTGCATCGTAGTCCTGTAGGCTGCTGCACTTATCAGCATGGTACAAGTGGAATAATAATACTCATCAGGTTGTTACTCACGTCTGAAGTAACTACGATTTAATTCAAGATCAAATTCTAAATTATCTTTATGATTTAATAGTTAATTAACAAAATTTGAAAATAATTAAAGAAAACTAGTTTTGTCAAATATGTATATATATATTTACCTCCTTGCATATTTATATTTTTTTTCCATAAAGCAGTGAAATGAATTAGCTGATTAACTTTATTGAAAGCAACTTTGATAATTAATCATTTAACTCATCTTTTATATGGCACTTCAACACTGGTGATCCAGCCCATGTTCCAGCACAGAGGTCAAACTGCAGAAAATAGGGTTGAAATAAGGGGCCCCTGTTGTAAAAAATGAATAGAAAGCCAGGTTTGCTCTGTGCAGTAAGACAGTTTTATGAGCGTTGTGTGAGTGATATGGAAATAATAAGAATCACCATTATGGCACTTATCTGAATGTTAGGACGACTAGCCCTTGATGAGGGCATGGAAGTGGGGAGCTCGCCTCTAAAAATATGGAGGATCATTACCGAAGACACCTCGGCAAATACAGTCATTTCCAGAAAGGCTCATGATGAGGTGCATTTCTTTGGAGAGATTTGAAGGATTACTGAGTCATTAATGGTAACCTAATGCCAGTGATATATGGGGTGTCATACGGGTCTGAAGATCTGAGTCCAATAATGAGCTAAAGCATGTCTTCACAGGTATAATTCTAAATCTTGACTCCACATTTTGCGACGAGAGGCGCCGCTGATAGCAAAGGTTAATCCTCCTATTGATTAAAAATGGAAGATGCCATTTGTTCTGGCCCACTCTGAGTCCCCGTTGTCAGAAATAAAACCACAGTCTGGGCAGGAAAAGTGACGTCTGAGGGGCTTTAAATGTTAAAGCTAACCATCAAGGAGAAGCAGCTGCGTATCTGCTGCAAAGCTGTGAGCCAATATGCACGATGTCAATTCAGTTTTTTGTATTTTTATCTATTTCCTGTGATGCTGCAGCAACTTACTTAGAGCGAGGAGGTGATTCCTTAAATGACTGGGAAATTAATGTATAAGTACCTTTTATCTTAATCAAAATGAAATATGCAATCCTACTTTAATCGAAAGACCATGCCATTTGATCCTACATGCTGAAATATTCATAACATTATAAAAATAATAATTAACCTATTCATTTTTATTAACTGTGAGTCATTTTTCCAAGCAGAATTCCCAAACATTTGCTGTAGAGCTGCAGATAACATGTATTTTCATTATCAATCATTCTCCCAGTTGTTTTCTTAATCAATCTTTCATCCATAAAATATTAAAGAGTAAAAAACTGGGCCATGGCTCAGATGGTGGAGCAGCCGTCCAGTGATTGGAAGGTCTGTAGTTTGATCCCTGGCAGTCTACATAGTGAAGTATCCTTGGGGGAGATTCTGAACCCCAAATAGCTGTGCCATTGGTGTGTAAGTGTGTTTATATTACTGATGAACAGGTGGCACCTTGCATTAGAGCCTCTGCCACCAGTGCGTGAATGTGTGTGTGAATGGGTGAATGCTGACTTGTAGTGTAAAAGCTAAAGACTAAAAAAAGGTTTACACACCATCAGAGGCAGTAGTGTTAGCTTCAGTTTGTTTGCAAATATAACAATGAAAAAAACAAACAAATCTTCACATTTGGAACTAGAAAATACTGGTATTGGCATGTTGTCATGCTTGCTTGAAAAATGACTGAAACAATGAATCAATGGTAAAAAATGGTTGCTGATTCATTTTCTGTCAATTGATTCATTTTCTGCTTCAGTCATCAAATTTGAGGACTTGCCAGATGTCAACGAAATAATATACTTAAAAAAAACATGGATAAAAACAGAATAAATTAAAATCAGAAGTGTATATCTAACAAAACAAAAGTTAATTCTGTTTTTGAACCGATTTAATCAGGTATTTGTCACAAATTATTAGCAAATTATCACATTCAGTTTTATTTACATTCAAGAGACAGTATCCTAACTTTTTTGGAAATGGGGTTGTATGAGATTCTGAGAAGAAGGTATATTAGAATTATTACTATATATAAACTAAAACTTTTTCTACTTCAGCCAACTACGTAATGATATTTAATTCTGTGACATTTTGGAGTTCAGTATTTCCTGGAAGAGTCCCATTTCCATTACAGTTAAGCTCCCCTTGTATTCTATTTATCATGTGAAGGATTAGGTTCAGTAGTTTACCAGCCTCCTTCTACTTGGGCCTGATTTATTTAAGCAGTGTTGAGGACTGCAGGACCAAGATGTAATAGGGGTGTCAATATTCCTCATGTCAGCAGGTTGTGGCTCATTAATCTGTCTGATTGATCCAGCATCCATGTGGTTCCATGACCTTGCTTTGCACAAATAAGAACTGCGCCCATGCCAGTGATACCTGATCTACTGCTTTGTTGATGGATTTGTGCTTGACTTATTGGAGGCACAGGACAGAGACATATGGACACCTCGGCTCTGAGTGCTGAGGGGATTCTACATGTGTAACCGAGAATGAGGACTATTGTTACGTTATGATGTCATTGTCCTCTGTTGCACTGGTTAAGTCTGATCAACCTGGAACAATGGTTGGCTTTATTTTATAGACGACACGAGAGGGAATTAGAATAAAATAAGGGGATGATGCTGATGTTGTATTAACAACAAAAGTAGCTGAAGTGGCAGTGGCCAATGTCCGACACATTCCTTCCACATTAGATGCACCGATCCAATCTGCTGGATCAGCATCGGCGCCATCGCCTCATCAAGAGAACAGATATTAGACAGATGAGCCACGTAAATATTAGGGTTGCAACTATTAGCAACTCATGCCTTGAGACATTTAACTTTTCATCCAGTCTATAAAATTGTTGTTTTGTCTGCCAAACACTCAGAAACTCAAGGAATGTAGAAATCCCTAACCATTCACTCAATAATGTGTTATTCAAGACTAAATGCGAGGTATTGGATGGGTTTGATATTTTAATGATGTTTCGAGAGGAAAAGACAGATCAGTCCACTCTAAAACTCACACCAAACATAACATTTCTAACCTATTTTTAACAAAACATTTTATACGCTAGATTTGGTATTAAGCCAAGTTGTTTTATCTTAGCAGAATAAAATGTTTTTCACGTACAATCATATCAATTTGTGGAAGGAATACCAGTAAATTTACCATGTAATCTGTGGCTCTCTGCCACTCCATCGGCTACACTATGGAATATTTTACAGATATTTAAATTGAATGTATTTTGGAGACCATGAAACCTTGGATTCATGGTTGAAGGCTGATCTGTCCCCAGTTAAAAAATAAAGAAGGAACATGTGCAAAAGAAGCAACAGAGGTTAAAAGCATAAGAGCTGGATGACAAAGAAACTGACGAAATTAAAGACAGAAAGGAGAAATTTAACAAGTTACATCATGAATACATTTCTGAATCTTTTTTAGCTGAGAGGCCTTCAACCTCCATTTAAAAGATAATTTATTTGTTACAATATGAGATTGTCGTAAAGTGCCCAAACAATCATGGTCTTATTAATAGAGCATTTGTCTGCGCTGCACTTCAGATCTGTCAGTTCAGTTAAATTTGGATGTTCGGTAAGGTGACCCTGGCTGCTTGGAACAGAACTAAAGCTTCAATAAAACTGCAATAACCTTAAATTTGAAGTCAAAAGCCTGCCCGCTATTCAAATTTAGATTAGTTTTCACTCTAAAATGAAGGTAGCCTCTTCATAATTTGATCTTGTGCTGTCAAAAGAGATTAACAGTAGTGGCCGGTGCTTTGTGCTGTGCTTCAGTATATGTAGGACACAAATCAATCATCTTCTATATGTGGTTGTGATTAAGAATGAATCAGCGACAGCTCTCTATTTATATTGGAAAAACACTTTATTCAGGACAGTAATTGAGACGTTAAGGTTTAGAATTAGGCTGGATTAGTTCGACATTGACCCTTAATTGCATGCAATATGTGCATGGATGTGCATATTTACCAGTCACCATCTCATTTGTACCCTGTGATGGACAGCATGTTTATGCCCCTAAGGGCCGAGAAGTGGAGTTATTGATGATTGATATGTAAAATAACCCCTTCTCTTTGAACACACAAGGAGAAATATGTTGTTTCCCTCTGCAATCTTAATTCAGTTTATTAAAATGCACTACCATAACAGCACACCCACTTTCCACCATATGGTCAATATTTTCATTACTTGAAATTGCTGTGAGTGGTGGCCAGTCCCTCTGCTTTCAGAGCCCACATAGAAGGTATGTGTCACGTCCTTGATAATCAGTGTGCAGTAGAGTAGCTGAGCTCTTGTTTAGCTCGGAACATTAATGAGGTATATAGGTTGGCTTGCATAATTAAGACGTATAGTAATATATTAAAAACATGCAATTCTGCTGTGTAGCATAGTGTGTTTTCATAGCTCATGTCAATCATAAAGCTGACAGACATTTTTCTGGTGTACCAAGGCTCTAGAGTGCTGCTACTGTAAAAACTACAATTGAACTTAAATATTTTGTCCATGCTGAAGGGGAGGCTGTCAAATCCTGTCGAAACCTTACAGCTACAGCAGTCCCACACCAGCTCTGCCCTCTTCACAGACACGTTAGAACAAACCACTAGGAAGCTGTGATTCAGGTTATGCTAATTCAAACAGAGCTTTTAAGTGGTCAAACATATAATTATCTCAGTTGGATTGTTTATAGAGCTGAGTCGATTAGGGCTAATTCATTAGTTGATTGACAAAAAATAATAAAAAATAATGAATTCCTTCTTTAAGCCTTTTTTTAAAACAAAAATGCCAAATATTCTCCATTTCTCTACCCCCATGTTTGAGGATTTGCTGCATTTCTTATACAGAATATTTGTAGGTTTTGGTCAGTCGGAAAAAACAAGCAAATTGAAGCTTGAAGGTCCTTTTCGATTTCGGATAAAGATAAAGAATAATAGACATTAGTTGCAGCACACTGTTTTTTCAGGGAAAGTTCAGATTTAGTGGAGCGGAGTTGTGTATGACTCATCCATAGTCATTGCAGTCGGCACTCCTCCAGTTTGGTGAAGCAGGCAGGGGTACCACCATGGAAGCTAAGCTATGCTTTCGATGGAGGCAGCAGCAAAAAAAGCCCCACCAAAAAGTCAATTTCAGTTAAAACATATGCTTTATCAGGAGCATTTTCTGTGCTTTACCTCTCTGTGAGAAAGCCCTTTCCTTGTGCAGTACTTCTGCAACCGTGCCGTGCACTGTATTACTCTGCAGGTCAGACTTTCTGCTGTTTATGGAAAACACAACAAATACAAGACAATAAATATGAGTGATTATGACAGGGACCGTTAACTGTTGAGATAAGAGGATATCTTCATGAACTGGAGAAGTAGAATTATTGCAGAGGGCGACTGAAGGGGCAGAGAGAGTTGGGAAACTTCTGTGGAAAGTGGAGGCCAAGAAAGAGGTTGTCTGATGGCAAGCTAAAGATGTGAAAGTATTCTAAATATAGTGTACACTTAAACTGATATTGATTTTTGTTTGTTTTTTACATTACATTGCTTAGTTTCTCAAAACTGGGGGCGCCATCTACTGTATGTAATACACTGACTCAATCATCAAACCCTCTAATGTAAGTCTGCTGTAAGCACACGATGCAACTGTCCAGTTTAAGAAAGTATGAATGTTGGATTGGGACTAAATCAGCATTGTAGCAATTTCAAGCTTTTTAAAACAATAATTAAAGGAAATTGCAGATAATAAGTACAATGTGTGCAAAGCAATTACTCAGCTGCATTAATTAGGCTGATGTAATAGGCCTAAACTGTTTGCAGGATAAAACATCAAATATCAAGTACACAACTGTAGCTCCTCTTCAAAGAAAGTGTACATCCGTTGATGAGAAAAACTTCATTAAGATGAGGATGTATTTACTTTGGTAAACAAGTAGTGTGTGCATGTGACATCATCATCCTGATTAATGCAGCTGAATAATCAGCTGCTATTTATTAGCTGTTGTTTCCTGCACTGATTATTGTGTTAAAGTAGAGCCAAGAGCCTGAAACGGCAAAAATATTTTTACATTTTTAGGAGTAACTTGCCTCGAATGTGTTTTAAATATTAATGAATCTCATCCTGATATTGCCTGTTATTTAATCCTGCCTAAATATGATTACTCCCATGATTCAGATCATTAATGTGAATGTAAACACTTGTCAGTCTGTCACAGCCCACCACTAACTTTTTGCTCATTAATATCAGCGTGGTGTTTGTTTGCTCTAAATTTAAGACTTACTGTTTGTCATTTCTTATGTGTAAAAGAGCCCCAGCAATATTTTGATTTCATCCACTAAAATCTGTCTGACTACACTTTCCTGCCTGAGGCGATCTTGCTAAACTTAGCCTGGTGGATGGCACCATGTTGAGAACATTTCCCATGCTCTGAACCAAATTGTTTTTGTCCCACTTGGGGTGAGGAAAGGTGACATTTCTCATTATGAGATGTTTTATTGACCCTCAAGGGAATTTGGGAGCTGGATAAGAAGAGGTTGGCAGCAGGAGGGTGCCATCTGAGCAAATCAATGAGCGTGTGTGTATTTTGGGTCTGTATACTGTACCTGCCCATCACAAAACAAAGTGAGGAACCAGAGTAGAGAAAAGAGTTGATAATGAAATAATATCTATTAATTAGTGGATAGGATGCTTTTTCTTCTTGCAAAACAATTTAATTTGTTTCAAGTTAAATTTTATAAACTGAACTGAGATGTCAACAATTGTTCCACTGCCATGCTCACAGCTGCTGCAGTAACTGGAATATTGCAATATCACTCAATATTTGGACCATGATGATGATGATGATGATGATTATTGTTATTATTGTTATTATTATTATTATTATATATCTGTGGACAAAAACACCCAAAAAAGCTTGAGGACAAAAGCTCCACTAGGGACCAACTATAACCATTCGATCTGGTAAAAGTTATTTCGTTTGTTTTGATGCTCGGCACATCGATTTTTAAAATGGATTGGCTTAGGTTGTTCCCAAAACACCTAAGGTGCTGCAACTAAGCCTTAAAATGGCAGGGAAACCTGTTATTCAGAATAACCGACACATCAATAAGATTGTGTCGTGTTTGCCTTTAATCAATATGATGATTTTTATTGAGTTGATTGTATTAAAACAATTAAAATGATGTGTTTAAATGATATTTAATCACATCTTTTAATGTTTAGTATCACATAATGCTGAGTTCAACTGGATGTTTAGCTTTTTTTACTTAACAGAGATCCATAATGTACACTTGGCTTTAAGCGAGCCTTTATTGGAATTAGTCTGATTAGGTCTGATTAAAAAGTAGAATATTATTTCCCTTTTCATGGCAATGAAAGGTAATGTCAGCCTTGGGGATTTTTTAATTGAATGTTTTTCTGCTCTATGGAATATTTTTGCTGTTTACAACTTCATCGCAGTGCTGGGGTAGAAATGAGGGCAAAGGTAATGTGCAGATGAAAGCATTTGTTGGCATAGTAACTTAATTATACTCCCCTCTCTGGTGGAGGTCTTGCGTTACCTTCTGTTCCTCCTCACTCAAATGGCTGTTAAAAATAAATCTATTGCACAAGTTTAAACATCACCTACCTTTCCGGTGTAAAAATAAACCAGCTTAAATGACAGTATGGGAGCATACGCTGTATGCGTCCCAGGAGGGTTACAAAATAGAGCAGTGGACTCGATCTTACTCCAAGTACCACATGGGATATTGCATGCGATATAACATAGAGCATGAATGAAAATTTCACAATGACCTTGCTGTAAAATACCAGGATAAATGCAAGTGCATTGGTTTTACTGTCAGGGCAGTGCTTGATAACAGCTTCCATTTAGTCCGAAACACTCACCTGCTATACACAGCCCATTTTGTCCTCAGGCAGACTGAATTGCTGTTGAAATTGGTCCGACTACCTGGGTGCAATATCCTTTATCACTCCCTGTGGTCAGTCATTTAGGCTATGTAGCTTTCAGCTTTAGGGTAAATCTCCTCATCAGATCTCAGTGGACGTTGATCTTATGTGAAGTCTCCGAAAAGGTGTGAAGTAAATTAATTTCATACCCCGGTAAGTCTGGAAGCTGCAGTGACATTGACAAGTAGAGGGGTGGATGTGCTTTCATTTTAATCCGGCGCAGGAAAAATGCAGTGTTCATCACACCCAAACAGGCACCGCTTTTGAAATTCATGAGCTGAACAACAAAGCAGGCTTTATTTGACACTTTGTTTTGCACTGATTACCTGATCATCTGAGGATGACCTCGATGCTTCAAGCCTTTCGGGACTGGGCAGTTCACAAATGCCATGTTTTTCATAAAAATGAAATCGGCTCTTTTAATCAGGCGGAGCTGATGATGGGTTATAATTCTGGTGATTGAACCAAATCTTCAGTTGTAGTGATGAGCTGTGAGGACTCTGATTATAACAAAAAGTGGTCACAACATCATTGCATACTTTACCCTTGGCTATCATGTCCCGTATGAATGACATCTACATATTTCAAGCTGATGGGAACTGGAATTAGATCCGGGGGATTCTAAGCCCTTGTGTCGCCAGTTTCTAAGAATTTGATTAGTTTTCATCAGCCTGTCTCACCCCTCTGCTTTTGTCTTAATGCTTTTTTATTTGTCGGATTATAGATTAAATAACATACATAACAAACCTATTTATTTACCTGTGTTACATCCAGAAAAACAACTGTAGCAGGCTTGCAGGCAGACATATGCCACACTAGATTCCTTCATGTGATTCCACTCAAGCCTATCAAACACTAAAGCTTCCAATGACTGTACAACTGAAACACAATCTTACCCTGGTAGATTTTGTAAAGATAGGCTTGGCCCTGTCACTGTGACTTTTTGATGAAAGATAGCGGCTGATTAGCTGCCAAGACATTTGAAATGACTCCAGCTCTAAAGCCAGGATACAGTTCTGACAGAGCTCCATGTCTGAAGCAGCCAGACATCTGGATTAATGTGTGAAAGGATTTGACTGTTTTTTCCTCCGTCAGAGCGCTGTAGTGCTGGAATAAGAGATATATCTTTAGACATTTTTATCCTTTTATTTCTACAGGTAACTCAGAGAAAGTTTTACTTCTCCTATGAATATGTTTATCCGCCTTGTTAAAAATAAGAAAATAGATTATCATAAAAAATAGATTTATTAAACAACATAGCTCTGAAATTACACAATAAAGGGGAATTTCCTGAGTAGTAGACTATTGATTTGACACTTGATATATAACCGGTATTTCATAAAAGTGGGACATGCTTTGAACTTAAAACAAATAGAATATGATCATTTTGATCATTTTCAACCATTTTAACCATGTATTTTTTTTTTCAATCCGTTCTGCACTTGAACTGATTGCAAAAAGCAATATGGTGACAAGCATAAACCAAGATGGCAACACCAAAAAGGCCAAACTTGTGATGTTACAGTCTATGGTCTGTTTTGATCTCCCTCTTCAGTGATTAGATGTAATGAGGGATTGAATTTGTCTGATTTGCCAGCATATTTTCCATGGAGGCTGCTGGCTGTCATTTAAAGAAAATGTTCATCTTTACTCCAGCTATTCAAAATAAATTAAAACATTTTCCTATTTGTTTATTATCTAAAACTTCTTCCTCATGTCTTTTAAAGGAGCAGGCTTGGACGTTGATCAGAAAGGCTTCAGCAAGATGAAGACATAAGGTACATTTACAGTCCAGTTTCTTGTTGGGGGTGGGGCATGGACACAAAGTCCCTTTTGGCAAATTCTCACATTCATCTGCTCCTTCTTTTCTTTGGGCACCAGATTTTTTCTCTTGACATATGCTGGAGTAGCAGTCTTCTGCTTACGTACTAGTTTGCTTTTTACTCGATAGAGCTAAATGCTGAAATTATAGTAGGGAAATGCATTCTCCAGCCTTTAAAAGATTCAGTCAATTGCATCTAATCATCGCTTTAATATGCAGTATGTTCTGTACGTTTTATATAATCTATTTTTATGTGAGGTTCAGCAGCTAATGTTAATTGCCAGACTAAGTAGTTTGATGTTACTTAAGTGTTCATAAATGGGATTGAGACAGTTGACTGAAGGCCCCGTTTAGAAGAACTGCTTAGCTATGTGGTCTATCAGGAGGCATTAAGGACTGTATTACATTAAGGAGTCTGTATTGCGCTGATGAAGGGACATCCTTCACCATTGGTTGCCAATGTTGAGAAATTCATTCAACAATGAGCGGATGAATAGGCACGCCTAATTTACTGAGAGAAACCATAAGTGTGTGGTTTTCCTTCCTGCTGTCAGCTGATGAAGATGAATGATGCACTCTGATGTGAAGATTTCCTGCCTCTTGCGTAGCTGTATTCTGTCCGAGTCTTAACCTCTGCCTCGGTGCGGCCTGCCATGTGTGACGGTGGCCTTGGTTTACCTGGGAGACGACTGACAGCTGTTGGAATGAGAATGAGGAGTGACACAGGCAATTAAAGGGCTGGATTCAGCCCGGTCTGACCTTCTGATCAATGCGCTCCTATTTAGAGCTGGCAGGCTAGAGACCAGCACTCTTTTTCCAGACTAATAAAGACGGCACCGAGAGCAGCTCCTGGGCTGGACTGCCAATACTTTTAACACCCCCATCGATTCTCATTACTGTTAATGGTTTCTTTGCAAGTGTGAGCCGGATGTTGAGGAGGGTGTTGGTGGGCATGGGCACAAATTTGGCTCAGGGCAGAGTCCTCATATCATGACCCTGGTCAGTGGAGTGGATCAGACAGTGTCAGGTTTTAGTGCATGTAACAGGTTTTTATTGTGCTGATTATGAGTCTCTTAAACTTCACAGGAAGCAGGCAAACGTAAAATCAAAAGAGTGACTCTTGCAATGATCTTCATTAGACTTGATCCAGACTTCTGAGCTTTTGCCCACATCACCCATTTGTTCAGCAATTGAATCAGGTTGCTCGAGGTGCCACTGATTGGTTTGGGCAAAACAAAACAAGAAAGCAGCTGACATGAACAAAGTGCCTGGCTAAATGAATCAAGTGAAAGAAAATGGCAATTCAGTCTGATTATCAGGCTACGTCTTTCTAAGCTAAGAGCTAAAAACCACAAACGTCTGGTTTCTCTCATCCCCTTGTAGATGTTTACATATGGCAATATACTGCATTAGATATTGGTTATGAAAAGAGCACATTCGGTTTGGATATTTTGAAGAAGACTTCTTTATATGTTATATGCCGATATTATTCTGGGTTAAGAGCATTCTTTGAACAGAGAATATGCATCTCCATTGGGGTTTATACTACAATTTTCAACAAACAGCCTCTTGCCCGTTTACAGTCGGCTCTGTGCATTATACAAAAAACAACTAGCCAAGATTAGGGAGCCGATGAATGCCCAAAATAAAAGCCCATTTCTAGACGGAAGGAGAAACACACCTACTTTATACTTTATGAAAGACTTGGTCAATACAGGGCATTCATACAGGCAGCAAAATATGACTCATAGTTATTTTTTAGACTGTCATCCTTCGCCATCTTGCTGACAAAGTAGTAGTGATGGGTCCCCTGTGAAAACAAATGTAAACAATTTTTTTTACGGAACTTATGGTAGTCACGTCACCCTTGTAACTACTTCACTTCCAGAATTTACGTCAGTGATTTACTTTTTTAACTGTCTTTTGTAATACCTTTTGCCCTTAACCTAGGCCAGTGGTTGTGTAGCATAAATTCACCAAAACTGCAGCCTTTCTTAAAAAATCGATCTATCGCTAGAACGCTCTGCTGTCCCATGAGTTGCTTGTCGTTATGGGTAGTATTGACTAATATTCTATTCTGTCGTTCAGGTTGGACATCTTGTTGTAAAGTTTGGGGGAGCTTTTTCGTCTTTATAAGGTAGCAGCGCTTAAGATGGACAGGACAGGCAGAAGAGAAAGACGAGGCAACATGCAGCAGAGGGCTGCTGGTTAGGGTTGAACCTGGGCTGGTTTAAGGACACAGCTCATGTACATGGGGTGCATGATCTGCCAGGTGAGCGAGCAGAGTGCCCCAGAGGCAGCTTTTATACTTGTGTATAGAAACAAATCAACTCCAGTCTTCACTCTTTGGAGATCTGGCTACTGTAATGGGGCAACAAGGAGTAAAATGAAAAAATACATTGCATTGTTTTCAATCCCCTCTAACGATCCACTTCCTGCAGGGTCTATAGCAGCTTGTAATGCTCTCCCAGTTAATAGCTCTACCTATTTTAGTACCCTATAGAGCTGAGTGTTGCTTTCATTCTTTGGCTCTAATTAGCGAGCTGTCTGGATTGTAATGTTTCTTCAGGGTTACATGATTTTTATTTTGCTTATCTTAGGACAATTCTTTATACAGTAGTCATCTGTGGTAAAGTTTTCTTCCTTCCTCAAATGTTCTGGGATTACAGCAACTTTGTGTGCTCATCAGTTCAGCATGTAGTGCTGCATTAGAGACCTTCAGACTGACAGTTGCAGCATGGAAAAACAATACAAGGGGTTGTGTAAGTGTGAGCATTTTGCCACAGGGTGCAGGTAAAGAAGATCAAATGCGAACGAACAAGCCCAGGATGAAAATTTAAAATGCAAAGACAGTGCTTTATGTCCTTGTACTCCTCTGAGCTTTGATTGTACAGCTCTGGAAAGTTAATCAGAGCGGTGATAACTTTCTCCTCCATCTCAATGCTGGCCAGGTAGGCAGCAAATTAGTACAATGGTCCAAGATTTACGCTACAAGGTATTTTACCTCCAGTGTGCTTGCACGTATTTGATTGGAAAATAGTGTGTTTTGTTTAATGGCCTAACGTTGTGCTGTGGGATTAAAAGGCCAGAACCAAATGTTTAGCCTGATCCCTCTGTGATAGGATCCCCTGCTGAGCCAAAGCAGTGGTCTCATTGATATGAGCTTTTGCAGCAGTGCTGTTGTCAGAATGAAAGCTGCCTTAGGCTGCGGTTTTGCATCCAAAGCTGAAATGTTCTACAGTTGAAAATATTGGAACCCTTACATCTGCTTTCCAAATAACATGCCATTTATTCCAGAAAATTGTGAAACTAAAACATCTGTTGATATCCACAGATGTATTTCTTTAGTTTACAGATGAAAAAGCCAGAAAAAAATAGATTTGTAACCCCTTTCCACACAGAAATCATTATTATTGACACATTTTTGAAGTTGCAAGAAATAATTGGATTTCATTTCAACATTCTGTAATTTGGATTGTTTCCAATAGTTATTTCCAAACTAAACCTTTCTGAAGCACTGTGTTAACTGACTGCATAACTTAAGCAGGAAACCAGTTATTAAGTTAAAAACAAACAAACCCTAAACCCTGTGTTGTGAAAAAATAGCCTACAGGAATTTTAGCCCTCTGGAGGGGATCCGAGGGCATGCTTGAAGAAAATTTTGTACATTTTAAAGCTAATTGCATCTTTGTGGTGCACTTTCAGAGCAAAACTAAAATGATAGATCAATGGAGAAATGTGTGCTCTTGTAAACAAGTTAATTTTGAACACATTAGTTGTGCTTATATAGATACAAATGGTAATGACACAGCATTGTGGGCTCTACCATGTTGAGGTGAATCTCCAGAGTAGACTGCAAAGACCCCAAATGTTTAGAAGTGTACATTTTCAGATCACTATGAAATTGTGGCAGGCTGACCTAGACTGTTGGTAATTAATAGGACACACTGGATCAGTCGTGGAACTGTGCAAGTTTTACTGTTGTATCAAACAGCACAAAAAGTGTTACAAAGGCTTGTTTGAGTTAATTTGCCTTAATTGACGTTGCATGTTCTGTGGTGTGACTAAAGCCCAAATTGCAGTGATGCTGAAACGATAAATTATGCAGCCCCACTTCAAATTATTTCAACCCTTTTAGCTTATCTTTGAGAGTCATTCTTCAGTGAAAATTGTCGTTTTTTTTGCTTGATTTTCAGTTGTTCTTCAAAGGTGGCACTTTGTACCTGTAAATCAATGTCAGCCAAGAGTGCCTACACAAACAGCCTTCATGTAGTCATGGTTTGTTGTCTTTATGTTTTGTAAAAGATTTGAAGTGGTTCAATATAAGTCGAAATGTCCTCCACTACAGAGCAGTACAAGGAGGTAAAACAGTGCTTAAAAGTACTTTGCTTGCAGGATATCCAGTGTTCTTTGTTGTCCCAGAGGCTCAGGTGCTGCTTGCCTCTCAGGCTATTAATACTAAAATCTGCCTTCAGATTCAGCAGCAGATAACAGCAGCCGTATCTCCTCTAATTGCCTGTTGCCTAAGAACTACTAACTACTGGAGATGTGGGCTGCATGTCAAACAGTTCTCCCCAAACTCGATTCTGTGCCTGCATTCGCGCACATGCACATATTAGAGCCCTGCTCATTTGAATATACTGCAGTGCATTTTTATGTCCATGGCATAATTATCTGAACTGTGTTTTAATTTAGAAATGAAATGCATATCACCATAATATCTCTTAAAATTATAACCTAATTTAAAAAATGCATGGTCAGGATTGCTGAATAACACTCTACACTAAGTAGACAGATTCTGATTTAAATGACCATTTTAATTAAATTGTAACTAAACAGGCAACACTGCTCTATTGTAGTCCTCTTTCCAGTGTTGAAATACAGCACCATTTTCTCACAGCCATCCAGTCCATGTGGTTCACATTCCAGTTGTGGTTCATGCAGAGGGGCCCATGTGGATAGTATATGGATTGTATAGACTCTAATACATGAGCTGTACTGTGGTTTAAATGTGGACAACATGACATTTGGATGAAGTGTCATATTTGATCATTTAGCTGAATCTGCTTGTTTTCCTTCATCTAGCTTTTAAAACTTAAAACGCCTTATTTTTCTTCCAATTTACCACCTCCCTGTGAAGTATAAAACATTTTTATCTGTGTCTGACCGTGATCCACCAAACCAACTAGAGTATTGAAGGGGAAAAAAATAAACATTTTGGCAACATTGCACAGTTAATGACCGTGCACCGAATGCCAATTCTCAACTCCTGTTCTCGTCCAAAACACACAATCAAGCTCATTTGCAGACGAGCTCGAGTCAACGGTGCTTGTTGCTACCTGTTTCAAGCAGGACTCATTAATGTGAGTTGCTACTCTCATTCATAACCGTGCTGAGTGGGAACTCGACGGTATTAAGCACTAAAATGAAAAGCGACAATTGTACTTGGCTGTAATTTGAATGGTGTCTTCGTGCTTGGAGTGTGCCTGAATTATATAATGGGTGCTAATATAAAAATACATTTACTGTTCTCTGTAACGACATAAATAGTACTGGACAAAACTCTTGACATGGTACCCACGAGTCTCCCCTTTTACAGACATGCCCACTTTATGCTGATTACATGGAATTTGTGGCAAAAACAATACAGTCTTTTTTTTATGCAGTACAAGTGTGTTATTTTTGCCTGTGATGCTTGAATGTTTCTGCACACTGGGGTTCTTAAAAAGTCTCTTGCATATATTGGATCTGACTGTTAAGCTGAGACTCTTGCAGTGGTTTTCATTCTCTATTGTAACCATTTCTTTGTAGTGTGAGCATTTTTTAAAACTTGACCCTTACTGTATAAACTCACCTGTTGTGGCCTCGAGGATAATCACAGCCTCATTAAAATTTACAACCACAAACTAGAGACCTTTAGCATTATGAGGATATATGACTTTCCCAGATATGTTGATAAAAAGGGGGTTGCACAGCAGTTTCCAGAACAGAAGTGCTTTCCAGCCACTTGCCAAAAAATGCAATTTTTGCAGAAATATCAAAAGTTTTCAATGCTAAATCACAGCAAGGTTTTATTTAATGGTGTCCTCAGACCTTGGTGTGTTGAGTTATATTCTGGAGGGTTTTTGTGAACATTTTTATTGATTCTCAATTAAGAAAAATTGCATACAGTTGCACACTAAACATTTGAGCATGGGGATCCTTTTCAAACTTAATATAGTAAGGCCTTATGGACTTTCATCAATGTGAGCTGCATCTCGCATTAACCCTCAGGTTCCCAGCTTTCAGTTGGTGCACACCACTTCTATGTGGCGTCTACTGTTGACCTGCTATCTCGTCCCTAAAGACCCCCTTGTCCCCCAAGCCCCAGCTCTCTATAAAATGGGGCTGAAAATAAAGTAAAGTGTCTGTACTCAGTGTGAAAGATGATCAAACAGCAGAATAAGCTCCAGTGTCTTGTTCTATGGGTAGGCCGTGCCTTGTAAGTCCAGGCAAAAGACAAAAGAGATCTTTAAGTTTCTATATCTTTCAGTCAAGCTACACACAATGCAATTATTTCCAATATCGCTCCCTCGGTCTTCAGAGTGATTTATGTTGGAGTACGTAAAGACACTTCTGATCTCCAACATTAGCAGGGTGCTGATTAAGTCCTCATTCTAATTTTACACATGCTAGATTTCCATGTGATACTCAGTAGACAGTATAATGTCCTAGTTTAAAGCCCAATGTGGAAGGAAATGGGTCAAATGGCCTGTTTTTAACTGGTCACAGAAGAATGTCCGCCACTGCAGCTTTTGGAAGAAAAACTTTCAAGGTTAAAGTTTGGATGTCAGCAGGGACTTTCTTCATGCTTGTAGTTGAGAGTTTTGCATTGCAGCAAGAATCTTTTTGTCACTGCAAGATATTTTGGTCATCCTGTCTCTAAAAACACCCACTAGAGCCGGCTGTAAGATGTGATAAGAGCATTTTCTGTTCTCTTTCATCTAAATCATATTCAAAATACTGATGTGCTGTTGTCTCAGACTTTAGCTGGGAGCGGATTGCTCGACTCAGCAACTTGACCACACACAGAC
>CAFUXE010000231.1:354380-380967 GCA_903364295.1 Serranus cabrilla | reverse complement strand
ACACACACACACACACGCACACACAGTAACCGAGATACTTGCCAGAGGAATGTTCGTCAACCTCTTACTGGTTATTACTGAGAACAGCTTTTTGACATTTGAGGACAGCCAGATATGACTGTCTGTGTGAAACTGAGAGGATATTACCTGTTAAACAGTTACTCGTGCAGACGTTTTGCACACCAGGACAAATCGCTGTCTTTCTATTTCTATTTTAACATTCTGATGGAGCCATTGTCTGTCAAGTGCGATGTGCATTTTGCTACTGCTATTTTCCATCACCTGTCTGTTTTGCAGGGTTTACACTTTAATAGTTAGAGAGGGTGAAAGCATGTGTTGGGGTGTGTAGGGACCGTAATAGTTGAGGTCCACAGCTCTGTTTCTGAAAAAATCTAATAAAATCTGTAACAAAATAATGCCTACTTTTGAAGCAAAGGGACCAGTGTCACTTTTCTGTCATCAGGGGTTTATAATAGTGTGAATAACAGACATAACATGTAAGGCTACTCTTGACTGAGCAGAATAGAAAAATATATATTTTCAGTCCAGTTCATTTCTTTCGATCAAATTTATGATTTAATGTTAATTGAATTCTGTTTTTTAAAGGTACTTTTTAGATGCACATTTTTTTGTAAAAACATTCTGTATTTTCAAATATTATAGATTAAATTGTATTCATTTTTTGTAAAATAAATTATCTTGGATATTCCACTTGCTTTTTTATGATTTATGGGATGTTAGAGAGACAAATACATTTTAATTCCTTTTTCTGCTTCTAGCCATGGTTGTACACTTAACACAAAGCCACAATGAGTAAAACATGACAGGAGCTAAAAAGCCCCAGAAACTGTCCAAAATTGTGAAAAAAAGGTCATGCATTTACAACATAAACAAGAATGGAGATAATATCCTGTCTAACCACGTTCAAGGAGTCACATATAAGGTTTCTGTATCTAATCTGCAAGGTCGGTAGGCGAACCAGTGCTTTTTCACAGCTAATTGGGTGTAAAGTTTAAGAAACATCTGTGAAAAAAAGTTGTGAGAATTACAGCTACTATAACTGCCAGTGATTTCCCTGAGAGCAAAGATGCACAGACAGAGGAAGAGCATTTATTAGGATTATTGTTCATATTGTTAACCTCTTAGCCAGACATGCCATTCACAGCAGCAGACTAATATTCTTTTCACCTTTGCTCCAAGTGTTAGTCTGTCTCGCTCTGTCTTTCTCACGGACTCTCCTGTGATACAAACACACACACACAGTCGGTAAATTAGCTCCTCTTAGCTCCACCTTTTTCAGTAGTAAAGTTTGTTTCAAATCTCCGCCTACAGAGAGCAGAACAGATGTGATTGCCTGAAAACTCTCAAATCACCTCATGCAGGCAGATTTTTATGACTGTCGCTCAAAAACAACATATAATCCAAGTGAATGAAACTCGTAAATTTAATAAATAATGATCATCAAGCTTTAACCCTTATGGTTAATCTAATCTTACCATCATTAGAGCCTGCTGTGCAATGCCAATTCCTGTTTTGCACAAATATTTTGTAACTGCCGTATATGACAAGCAAGTGGGCAAAGTTCTTCAGTTTAAAAAGTAATACAGTCACCACTTGGTTCAGTGAACACATCATGAAAATGTCTAATGTCTTTTTGTCTCACATTTTCCACAGCAGCAGTTATGTGATGGTGGTAGCTAATTACAATATCTTCGACTCATCTCTGCCTCCAGCCTTTTGTATTTTGAAAAAGAAGGCTGGAGATTGGATATGTAGTAGGCTGAAATGCCTGTTGAAGCACCTACACACACACTTCAGCTCCGTTTTCCACACCGACACACATGAACGCACAGAGAGTTTATTATTTGAGTTGTTTAACAATCACCACCGCTCTACCAAAGTTTGCAAGACTTTTTTTGTGTTCATCCAGTGAGAGTTTGTGCAGCTGCTGTCTTAATACTGAATAAGAAAGGAATGTGAGAGCAGGCTCCCCCTCAGTCAGTCCTGAAAGTGGCTCTCTGATAGAAATTCACCAGTTTTATGATGAACATTTAAAGTAATCATTTGACATTCTTGAATTAGCTTTTTTTGCAGAGTTAGATAAGAAGCTAGCCTGCAAAAATACAACAATCTGCTGAGCAGCACCGCAAGAACAATTTTTAAAACTATTTATTTATTGTTCTTGGTGTGGACGACCCTTTTCACCCCGAAGTTTTGCACTGTATGCAGATCCTGAATCTCAACAGTGTGAAGGCGTGATCGTATCATGCAAATCTTACGTCATTAAAGGCTTTTTTGTCTGTCCTATTCAAGACATTCAGCATATCTTATTCATTTCCACTCATAAGGTGCTGAGTATCACTGTGTATCAGTCTTTGTAATTTGGGTGGGAACCAAGTGTGTGTTAATATTTTAGGTGAGATCACAAAGTTCACGGCTTCAGATATTTGTTGACTAACAGCACCATAAACTGTCACTACAGTTGTATGAACTGTGATAATGGGTCTGATATGTAATTTCTGAGTGATTCAAATTCTTTTACTTTTATTGGATCTGTTAAACACAGTGACACATTAATTTCACTTGGTGACATGTTCATTACTGTGTGAAACCCTCTCTGAAGTGAAATATTGGTGCCACCAAATTACGCGCCTGTGCCACTAATGGGAAAGTGTCAGCTGCGGCAGGAGCAAAAAATAGAGCTCTTTGGGGGTTTTGAGTTTAAACAACTCGTCGGCTGGTTTAATTGCAGTGTGGTTTACTGCAAAATTGTAAGATTACTTCTCTTAGAATTTAGAGTTTGCAGAGCAGATATGATTCAAAGCAGATTTCAGCTCATGCCCACGTTTACTCACGAGCCATTAAACTAGATATGCTGATGCTTGTCCTTTTTAGATTTCACTTGATCTTGTGAAGTAGCTTTTTGTGCTGTCTGACACCAACTTTAACAGCAAGACAAATCAAACTCTGACATGAGCGTAATCGAAGGCTTTGTTACAGTCCTGCGTAGCGTCTACTGTATATAGGCCACAGAGTTATAGTCAGCTGGGAAGAATATTTGTTATGTCAAGTTGCCATCATGAAATATCTTTCTCAAGTGTCATATTTAATCAGATGCTTTTCAATCCACTCAGAGTCTTAAAAAAGTCCCGCTGTGGTACATTTTCATGCCAAAAACAACAGTAATTTATTGTGTTAAGGAGTTTCTCAGGTGGCTGGGGGAGCAGACGGTGGCAGAGGAGGACACAGCCATTAGTTGGTTCCTCTGGGAAAACCCTTACAGGGGGAAAAGGAGGCCGTGGCTCTTTTTCCTCACTATGGGAGCATCACCTTGGGTCTCTGTGTCTCTGCTCCTGGTGTAAATTATTGTCCGGGTATAAATAGGCTGACAGTCTGGCAGGGCCAGGTGGTCTCATCTGCCAGTTCACTGTCCTGCTCCCTGCCTGGCAAGGTGACGTGGCGGGTGTTTGTCCCCACATTAAAACTGGCCTGAGTGCCCACAGATGGGCTTCTTCTTCTTGTATATTGATGAAAAGGTGGCCCTCACAGGTACATTTTTAATCTTTAATACATACGAGACACCTGATCTTTCAATAATTGAAAGGCAGAATATCAAATGTATTTTAATGTGGCTCAAAATGAACATAATTTGTGTGAAGGTGTGAACTGAAAACTAGAGCTGGAAAATGAATGGATTGGTAACTTTAAAGCAAATATCTAATGGTTTCCACTCCTCAAAGTTAAAATGATTAGAATTATGGTGAAGGGAATATGTTCAGTCTTTGGACTGTTGATCTGTTTGAAGAGCTGATGATTGATTGACTATTTGAGAAAATATTTCTCACATTTTATTAACTTTACTAAAACCTAGAGCTGCAACAATGAAGCAATTGGTTAATTAAGGTAATTAAGCAAATATTTGTTTCAGCTTCTCAAATGAGAACATTTGTATTGGCATTATAGCAAACTGAATATGTTTAAGGTTGATTTATTATTAAATATTAAAATATGTGTCACATTATGCCACTAAAACTAGAGCTGCAACAATTAATGAATCAGTTAATTAATAGGAAATTAACTATTTTAACTATGTATAATAATTGAGATCATGATGAAATGTAATAGTTTTAGCTTCTTGTTTTCGTATTATGACAAACTAAATATGACAAAATAAGTCTGAAGAGTTGATGCTTGGTTATAATAATTAGAAAATTATGACCACAGTAATTAGCTGCAGCTGTACTGGCATGCTTTTGTTTCTGAAAAACACTTTTGTTTTCATTCACAAAATGGCAAAATGTGCTTGTCATTCATGCCAAATAAGCTGAAAAGTAGAATTTAACAGTTTTCTACCCCTATTTAATGTTTATTGTGCTGTTGTAAATTATTTTTTAAGGAGAGAAATTGTCAGTGAATTCAATTATGTCTGCTTGTATCCAATCTCTTGCCACCTGGAAACAGTATGGCTGCTGAATATTCAGCTTAACAAGGTTTTCCCCCTGGTGACAGTTTTGGAGCAGCAGCAGCAACAAGCATCATTACTGTGTGGTTACTACAACCTGTCTGCCACAGTTTTTCATTTTGGGAATTTTTTTTCCCTCATGGTGTACAGTAATCATTACATGCATTTTTTTCAAGCTTGGCTTCCTCCGTGCAGTTTTTTTTATGGAGCTTTCCTTATCGTTTGTTTCTCACTTAGCAGGGTCTTTTCTTCAGCATCTGGTTGAAACATGCCTGGCCTGCACAGAGCTACTGATTGAGATAATAATACTGTGGAAGCTATTTTTTCATATCTGTGTTTTGCTGCGGTTTTGGTGAGAATTACAATAAGTTTCATCAGTTATTTCCCCATTGCTACCAATGTTTTTTTGGTGGTCATTCTCCCTTCTCCCCCACGTTGCCGTGCTCATCTCCCCCGTCATCACTTTCCCCTAACTTCAGAGGTGCCAACATGTCACCAGCAGCGCTAAACTCTAATAGCTATGGGAACATTTTCTCCGACACCTGCAGCAAACATGAAGCCTGCTGGGCTGCTGGGAGAACAGAGGGAGGTTTATCTGGGATGGCAGGCCTTCCCTCCATCACCATGCCAATAGAGACAGCGGCACAGAGCTCGGCGCTTCACAGCCAGATAAGGCCCCCAGACAAAGAATCACTGCAGCTACACCCCCCTCACTACAATAAAGAGGAGGGGGGGGCAAGACATGTGACTAATAACCCTTGACAGTTTGCTCCAGTTAAATACTTTACTTTTAGCCTCTGAGTTAGTCAAGGCCAGTATAAGTTACGAGTGTTAAACTAAAGGTATTAATTATACAAAACTGGAATTCCTCAAGGAATCCAGCTTGAGTTGGAGCCAGCAGACTGAACATACAGTATATAGAGCAGTTAGAACGTACACTTCCTGTGATTAAGCATACGGAGCTCATGTGGCTCTGTCACACTGCAAGGTCAGAAAGACTGCACACATAATCACCACATATTAACTGCCTGATTAGCTTTTTTTCTGTTCTACGCATTCGCAATTTTATGGCGATTATGTAAATGTTCTAATCACACTGGTGTTTCACTCTGACATCTGATTAATGATCATATTATTGTGCACATGTATGACTACAGATCATGCCTCTTAATAAGGTTGTTCTTCAGGGTTTATTTTCATGCTGTGGTGCAGAAGGCCGCTGTAGCCCGAGGCAAGTTTTCAGTCCCTCCATCCGTACACATGGATGTCTGTACATCCAACACGTTCTTCAAATTTGGCACAAATAATCTCGATTGATACAGCAAGAATTTGCTTATTTCTTGGCATTATTAATGTTTCCGTTGTTGTTTAATTGTCCTTAAAATTGCTAATCGTTGTCACGAATGTCGACTTGGACTCACGGATGAACTGATTAGATTTTGGTGGTAAAAGGTCACGTTCACTTTGACCAGAATTCAAATCCTAATTATTACCAAATTTCCCACAATTAATATGATAAAAAGATAAAGTGTAAAGGTTCAAAGTTGAACTTGACTGTGACATAATAATATTGGATAAAAACTCTTTTCTGGCCATTATTCAAAGACATTACTTGAAACAAAGGTGAAGATTGCGACCATTTTTCACATTTGGTCGGATACTGGAATGTTGACAAAGGCTAGATCTTCTAAGCTGCTTGGTTGAAGATGTGTGTGAAGCATCCACATTTTATAATTCATAGCTTCTTTGCAGCAAGATCCACATTTGAAATATTCTAGTCTAAACATTGTCTTGGCTAGATATGAGTCTGAGGAGATTTGCATTAAAACTGGAACTTGACTGGATTGTGGAGGGATACAGCCACAAGGTGGTAAATGAAGTTCACCTAAAGGAGGAATTTCATTTGTAACTGGCTTCTTAAGAAACTGAATACATACTTTTTTGTTTTAATGGTTAATGAATCTTCCCACTGTCACTGTGAATCACAAAATGAATGGAAGTATGTAAACGCTTCTCGAGCTGGGGATATAATTAATACTCAATATGAACTAATCATGTACAATACATCCATTTAGTGTTGCTGTGGTAATATAAATGACTGTAACATGACGCTGAGCTATGAATAAAAGCCTACATAATGGATATACAGCTGGACTCCAGTTACCTGAGGATTTATGCTATTTTAGAGTCCTGTCAAGCGAAACTGCATTCTGAAAGCATACCGTGCTGCATTTAAAATATTGAGGATGTACACCAGACTGCACGCTTGATAAAAAAATTAGGGAAATGTTCAGTGCATGCTGACACTTGCAAATGTTGCAGCACATTATGTACAAAAACAAGTGAATCACTTTCTGCTCTCAGTAAATTAATTCTGAATGCATACCAGTTTTCATAATTTAGTCATTATTTAGCTCATATTTGTAGTTTTTTTTCTACTGTTACAAGGAGTTTGCTTTTACACCTTCCTGGATCTTATTTTTGCAATGTCCTAAGGCTGCATTGCACGTGCACTGCACCTTTACAAGTCCTCGCGGGGTAAAACCACAGCCAGAGCTCTGGACTCAGACATCGGCTCTCTGTTTGGCTAACCATGGCGAGCAGACTTGAATCACACAGTGCCACGAGATGCCAGAGCCATGAAGTCTGTCACCATGAATATAAAGACTGGATTTATGTCTTAACACTCCCATGTGACCAGGAATAATGCAGGGGGTGGAGTCTGTATCCTTTTTCTTATTTCCATGCAGCAAAATGCAGCTTTTCACCGCAGATCTTGTTCTATTTTCATAGTTTATAGCCAGCAAGTAATGGTTCAGTTTATGTTTATGTGTTGGGCCATGGGCAAAAGATGTTAATCTGTGCAGTAACTGTTTTCTGGACTGGGTTCAGCTTTCCTGAATAGTGCAGGCCTTGTATTAAGTCCTCATTATGAGCTAGTGAATGGGTAATCCATTCGAGGTAGTTATTGTATTACACAGTGGCTTCGAACATAATATCGGTGTATTACATTGGCAATGTATAAGTGTGAAAAGAGAAAGTCATTCACTCAGATTCCTCGAAGGAAACTTATTTGCCATGGGTCACCTCATGTGACCGAAGTCTCTGCTAAAAGCAAATAGAGAAAATCGAGTCATTCAGATGATTCTGGTTTTTCTTATTTATTGTGTGTGTCGGCATAAGTGTTTGTGCTTGTCTGGCAAGAAATTAACTTTGTCACAGCGGCCCTAGACAATAGCAGGCAGGAATTGCTGAGCCTGATGTTGCACTCAGGGAACAGTAAAGTCATTTCGCTCCAGCAGACCACTTAATAGCTTTGGCTGATGCAGAGTTTGGAAATCCATCAGTCAATTGGGCCAGACAGAGATGAGCAGCCTTGAGAATGTCGGTGTGCTTAGTATATGAGGAAACAGGTAGCAGGACAATGGAGCTCCTCTCATTATGAGCTTGAGTCATATAGACACATCTAATTGCTTTTTCAAACTGCACAATATCAGCCAATAATGGTTTAATCCGGCATCGCTTTGGGCATCGCGAACGAGAGCATGAGGAATGACAATAGGCTGCTTAATTCTGTGTCGTGTGTCAGGCTATAAGACGACCAGTGTAGCATCTCTGGCTCCACTCAGAGCTGTGACGATAGCATTGTAGTCTATTTTCATTTAGTGTGACACCAATGATGAGTTCAGTGAATTTATTCCCAATCAAAGTGTTGAATGTTAAAGGGCTGGTCGATTATATTTTCTTTCATTTTTTTAGGAAAACAAAGGCATTCTCTATCTATTTTACAGCCTCACATAACACACCTGGATCTCCAACTGAACTTTCCAAGGTTGAGTTGCATTGTGGGTATTCTCGAGACTTTCACAAGGAAAAAGAAAATGAATAATAAGTAAGCACTGTACTTCTTCAACATAGTTGGACTTATCTAAGTAAAGTTGATTTTTTTGAGTGTCAGATTGAAAAGGCTGAATGTATGGAGTAGCTTTGTGTGTGTGTGTGTGTGTGTGTCTGACTTGGACATGAGTTAATGATGAACTGCTGGTTTCAAAAGCCACTTCATACTCCAACAAGTAGTTCCAAGCGAGGAAACCTTTCTGAATAAATCAATGGGCACATATAGAACCTCCGCTCTGAATATAAGTCCTATATATAAGTACAACCTTGTATAGATAAAATCCCTAAATGGAATATTGTATTTTGTCATCATGTGGACAGGAGGGCAGACAGCCTCTCCCATGTGTCAGTCTGTAAGGATGCTTGTCAGTCTATGAAGCTCCCAGCTAACCTCGGCGTCAGCGCTCTGATCTGACTGGTTAGGATTGCAGGCACATTGCCACAAATGAAGTAAATGACCTTAGGTAGCTTAATCAGCCGTGGTGATGGCGCTGGGCAATATGAAGGAATTGGTATTCACAGTGTCCCACCATTAATTATTTATACGTTGCTTCAAGGTAGATAGCTAGATGTGGTGGAGAGAGGAGTGACTGCAGCAGGGTAAATGGTGAAGAAGAACTTGTTTTGTCCTAGCAGCAGCTTTAAACAACTCATCTCACAATTTGGTGGTGCGGTTGTGTGTTGTTTCTGTAATATGATTTATTCTCATTGTGGCTAATCTCATCAAAATTCAGATGTCAGACTACGTTATAATCTTTTGAAATATCCTTATGTAAGCAGAATTATTGAGGGCTAAGCATGAAAGATTCAATAGATGCAAAATATCTGCAGCCAGCTGGAAAAACTTGACCCTTTTTTATTTCCTTACAGCTTTTCACATGCGTTGCAAATGTATTCCTGGTTTTCTAGCACTAATTTAATATGTAAAATGAAGGCTGATTTCTGTTTTATGAGACGCAGACAACATCGGTTGCGTTACATTTTATTTTGTGTTCTGTCATTTTGATGACAGGGTCTTAAAAAATCTGTCAATATATTATTACATGTCAATTTAATTTTTAATGATAATAAGACATTTAGTAGCATTCATTTTTAATGGTTTTGTTTATTTAAATAGCTCATATACAGGACAGGCTTATAGATGCTGTTTTAAGGGCACAGAGAGAAAATATGAATATAGACAGCGACTGCGCAGTCACTTTTAATACCACAATGCCTTTAACAGAAAAGAGGCGGTGGAGGAGAGGGATAAAATAATCGGTGACCCCTGTCGATCAAATCGCCTCTCCATCAGCTCCATTATCATTTATGCAAGCTTATACTTTTATGTGTTTTTATTATGCTAGTCTTACTTTTTAACAAGGAAGAACATCTCTGTGTCCATCTCCATCTCTGCATCAGAGGGGGCTTTGGCTCCAACTTGAAATAATTAAACTCCGGCTGCGATTCATGGATCTTCTCTCTCGGGCATCTAGCTGAGCAGGGATCAGGAATTGGATGGCGAGCTGGGCGGCCTCCGTGCCCACATGGGTTTCCAATGGGATTTGTCGTGTCCTTTGTTTTGCTGAGACTTGGCTGGATCCCAGAGTGCTGGATGGCACCATTAAACCGGGTGACTCTTATTCTGTGTGCCACTGGCGGCCACATTCTGCTTTATGATGAATGATTCAAAAGTTGGAGGAGGTGGCACGATTGCTTTCCACTAAAGTTGTGCCTTGTGTAATTTCATGTGACAAATAGGATTCATAAATCAATGTTATTTCTCCAATAAATTGGAATTGTTTTTGATGCATGCCGCTTTGAACGCCATGTGATTTTTCTTAAACGTTTGGATTTGCTGCATTTCTCTGCTTGATTTGTTGGTTTTTGGACAGTTGTCAGACAAAATAAGACATTTGACGATTTCATATTCTGACCTGCAAACTTCTGATGGAAGTTTTTAACTATATTGCAAGATTTTATCCACATAATGAATAATTGCAAGCTGCAGTCGCAGTGAATGTCATGCAGCCTTCTTTTAAAAGCCGCCCCGGTTTATCCTTTAACCTAAAAACCTGACTGTGTCTCGATTTAATTGTGTCATGATGCTGCAGAGTTTCTCTTCACTTCTAAGCAGCTCACACCTTTAATCAGAGGCTGCTCCAGTGTTGAGACAAGGTAATTAGCTGTTCAGAGAGGAGCCTGCATGGAGGAGCTGAACAGCCTCATCTGTTTTTCAATCAGCAGCTTTGCACTCTGATCAGGGCCTGCAGAGAACACAATGGACCGACTGAACGAGTTACTCCTCCGAACTCTCACTGCAGGAACTGATTGCATTAGTTTATTATCGCTATGAGTGACAGGCATATTTGAATTCTTTTTAAACTATGGATCATTGCATCATAAAAAACATACACTTGAGCACCAATCAGCAAAGTACATCTTTCATCTTTTTATTTTTTATGCTGAGGAACAGTGCACACCGGGGCCATGTGCTGGCACAGGCAGAGACAGAAGCTGTTAAAAGCGAGACAGCTGCACACTCAGCCGTAATTGCATGACAAGTAATTTAGGACACAGACGATTATACCTATTTTAGCTTACTTAAATGTTAATTAAGCTAAGTGTTACAGAGCGAACAGAATGGAAAAACTGTAAAAAGGTGTGGTGTGATGATATGTATACAATGAGTGTTTTGGTTGCTTCACATCACTTCAGTCAGAGGGCATCCTCTGCCTCCAAGAGCGCCAGCTTGTTTGGAGCTTTTCAAAGATTTCTGAAATTCTTTAACTACTCTGCTCCTGTCATGACTGGGAAAGAGTTGTCTGTCATCTGACTGTTTTGAATAAGACTCTCTTAACACGAGCTGTCCGAGTCTTTCCTACTTGATATAAAATATTTAACTCACTTTGTCGTAGGTCTAACCGACACATCAGAGTGAAAGGCGGGGGGGTGTCTGTCTGTCATAGCACTACTGGCCTGCCTGTCTCATCCTTTCCCCTTTATCCACACGCTTTAGCATGCCCTACTACCCTTCTTCACTGATTTAAGTGCTTGTGACAGGGAGAGCTGAGCCCCATCTACCTCTTCACATGCAAGACTGCTTTTTTAAACCTTTATTTACCAGCGGTTGGTTGGCTCAACACCTCTGCTCCTTTCCAGCATTGCCCTCCTAAATTTGCAGAAATTCATACTTGGAATTTGACATGTTTTGACATATTTTAATAAAAACAATCAGCTTTCCAGGGTGTTACATCCATTAAAAGTCATGTTTGTAAGGATATAAAAGACTCTTACTGGATGGGGATAATTGCAGGGACCTTAAAAACAACATAGCATTGTTTCTTTTTATTGCCACGTCTAACAATCAGTCATTTACTCCTATTAGTGTTATTAACCTTAATGTTTGTCATAATTAGGCTTATTAACATAATAAACTAATTGCAGGCACTTGAACTGTTTTTAAAAACCATGTTCTCAGCAGGAAACTAATCTGCACAGTCACACTTAAGCCACCTCAAAACTTGTCTGTTGATATTTTTCCTCTTGCTGAGTAAAATTCTGCGGTTTTGTTCGCTTTTGTTGGCACCACCAGATAATATCCTGGGCTGGAGCTCAGTGTGACTGTGAGGGAGAAAATGATTTCCCCGACCTCCTCATTGGCCATAAATGCAAAGACAGCACGTGTCTACGGCTGTTAAACAACACACACTGGCTCCCGGCCCACTCGTAAATTACGGAGCAAAAGCCTCTCCAAAGACTGCCTTCAGTGAAACAGTTCAGTCAGGGAGGTTGTTTCCCATAAGCAACACCGCTGCTGTCAGTTAACAGAGTTTTGTGGCTCGGAGACCAGGACTGTGTTTACAAATTATGAAAAGCGGCTTGGCTAGGGTCATTAGTTTCTTTATTGCCTGCATTTTGTTACGTGTGGAATGGGTTTCTCCTCTGTACTGTTGCCTCAGAGGCTCCGGAGGGTCTTTTAGGCAACAGCTCTATCTAGACATCAAGATACTAATGACTCAGTGTTGTTAGAGAATATAGCATTTAAAACTGCAGCCATTTGTCGACAACAACTTTATGGATTAATCTTTTAGTCATTTTCTAAGCAACTATTGATTGTTTGAACTTCTCAAATATGACGATTTGTTTTTTTTCTTGTCTTAGTTAACTCATTCCTATTTAGTTTTGGTAACTTGGTGTCTTTCCCCCCTTACATTTGACGCTAATACTGCAGTTTTCAAATAAAACTTAATGTCTCTTGTGATCTTGTGATATGTAATGATACAATCGCCCTTTAAAAAATCCTTGAGCGAAATCCCCGGTTTGAAAGAACTGATTCATCTGATTAAATGAGATAAAGAAGATTTTTTTCTAAATCAAATCAAAATAAGTATGTGGTTATTCTGAATGTAATTTACGTTGCTGTGTGATTGCTGCTAGACAGCTGCAGCTTTTGACTGCACGGAAATGGTTGTTTTAGAAAGGATCAACGTCAACAAATATAGATTCAATCAGAATATTTTACATAAAAACATGTTGCAGATCTTGGAAATGATTACTTTGTTGTTGTTGTTTTTCAATACATCTTGACTTCACTGAAATAACAGTATGATGATAGTAATAATAATAATAATATGTTAGTGTTGCCTAGTCTTTGCATGCAACTGAGTTTGAACAGAGCAAGAAGACATGCAGCATTTGGCATTTGCAACCATAATATTATCTATTTTTGCAGCATGCTTGAATGAAAAGTACTTGAGGCCATTGACCACTCTGGGTTGGCTTTTATTCACCAGAAGCTTCAGAATAGTTCCACCAGCTTTTCTTCACAGTGAAGTATTTTCACTTTGACTGGTGTACCTCCTGAAACTATCATTACACGGAAGCTTTGGGTCTTGTATAAATGTTTCTATAAACCTGAGATGCAGTTTCATTTGTTATTTGGGGATGCACACATTTTATTGCTTTTGCACTTGTGTCCTTGCCTCCTGTCTTGGGCTGATAGAAAATAGCACTTTGTGGGTCCTCTGGCTGTGTCTGTTAACATTGTGGAAAATTGTTTTCCCGGTCAACGTCTGAGTTTTCAGTCTGAGCCACGTCTTAACGATGGAAGATGCACTTGTAACCACTTTTTTCCTCTTTGATCGTTGTTTGGTGGAGAACAGTGGACGCTTTGCTCTCTCTGTCCTCTATTTGCCCTCTTTTTTTATCATTTGTTTTATTTTTTGTGATATGTGTAAACTAAAGCTATAGTGTAACGTCAACACACACGCAGCCCATCAGTTGGTAGAAATGCTATATGGGTGATTTATAGCACATATACTTTTTCTGTTGCACCTCTTTTATGACTCACTGCTGAATGGAGTGAATGCCAGTAGCTTTTTAAATTGTTTATATAAACTGTTTCTGGATCAGTTCACTATCTGAATGAAATTATTTGAACATTTATGACAAAAAAAAGACAACATATCTTGAAGAAATGCACCCAGAGGGCACAGATGACTGCTTTAGTGTTTCTGTGTTTGTTTTTCAGATTTATTTCTAACTGTTTTTGCATGGTGCCCTCACATATTGCAGCATGGTGTGGTGCTGCCGTCTCCTCAACATGTTTTCCCGTGTAGGAAGGCTTGACAGACTGTCGTCTCTTCAACATGCCAGCGGGGGCTCATTAACAGACAAATACTGTACCACATGATTGCATGTTTGTAACAGCAGGGGAACGGTTGTGGCAGTATATGCTATACTATATTTTATTTTCCAGATAAAAATATGAATTAATTGCATAGGTTGGATAGTTTTGAGAATTGTGATTGTAAGAAGGATGGCAGATAAACCACATCACCACTAACATGACAGTGCTTCTGTCCAGTGAAGCGATTTAATTCCCACAACCCACATGTGACATCTGACAGCTGCACAGGTTTTCCTTGTCATTACTCATATATGCATCCAACCACAGGAAGACAACCATACCATCCTATTGTTTACTGTTGACTGTATAAAATACATAATAAAATAGTGATGGCTCTTCCCAGGAATACTTTAATAAACATTACAATGATATGACTGACAAACACCAATTTACTATTATGCAGCAGCCCTTTTCTCATCATTTAAAAAAACACAAGTTGTGTCACGTTGTCATCAAGTGCACGTAGAATCTTACATTGGCGTTCCTCAGGATTTTCAACAGTAGACTTAAATAATACAGTCACATGTAACATTTGCATCGAGAGGAATATTTTAGAGGGATCATTGGAAAATTGGATTTTTATCAGATTGTGCTGAAACTGAAAATGCTGAACTTTATATTTTTATACATCTTCCCAAATCCCATTCCCAATCACATGCACTTTCGCTAAACCTTTCTCTTTTAAACACTGTTTTGATATAGCTTAGCTGTTGTTAAACATGGCCACCTTTTATTCCCTTCGATTCTTCAAGAATTTTCTCGGTTTTTGGGTCCTTGATTTCAAGTTAACAAAGGGTGTCTAATATATACAAATGATCATTTTGGTGGTGAAGTATTCTTTTAAAATACCACTCATTTTAAATTCAAAACATATTCTGATTTTGAGTGTATTTGTGCAAACTAAATAGTTGAAGCAGTCCCTCGGTTGTGTTTTTTACCCTTCTTGATGTTTTGGACATATTTTTTATGATTTCCAGACAAATGTAAAAGCCTTCCAGTCTTCTTTTTGTTGCCCCTGTGTGGAAGATGAGGTACTTTATCACAGAGATAAGCACACAGACTAAGGGACAGCTACAAAAGAAAAGGTACATGAGAGCTGCTTGTGAAGTACCGATCGCTTCTTGTGAAGTTTGTATGATTAATCCAGCGCTGTGAATTGTTGCGGAGGGCGATTTGGTTTGTGCCTTCCCAGGATGCTGTTTCCCTGCTGCGGAGACAAAAGACGAATGGACCTATTGCAGCTATTATGAGGTATCTCCCTTCTCCATCACTATAGAGGCCGGTTGACTCTGATAATCCTCTCTTCACTGAGGGGATCCTCTAATCCCTGTACGACACAGGTGTCTGGCCTCGTGCATTCATCAAGATGACTAATATACTAAATGCTGTCAATATACATATGAAAGTAAATGCATACTTACACAAGGCTGAATATGTGGAACATTGTCTGAATGATGAATGTCTGTGGGAGAGGATGCACAACAACAACTAACGGCGCCATGAAGCAGTAAAACTGACAGTGTTGCCCATTCACTGTATTGATTTACCAGTTAAACATGAACACTCATCAATAACAACCATGCATACGATGCTGCTGTGATTTCTTTGACAAATAAGAATTTAGACCAAACAATCATCAACCGCACACATCATTTTAAAGCAACGTGTGCCGCAGCTGATTGCTTTTACTTTGCTCCTCATTTCGACAAACAATTCCAGTTGCATTGCTGCTACAAAGAAAATCTATTGTTTCATTTTAATAATGTCTACAGCCTCAGCAAGCGAGTCGGCATAAAACTCTGTTTAGAATACCGTCTCCTGCAGCTTTTGTGCTCACTCTGAAGCTCTCATATTGGTAAGCGTCCTGGATCTGAATCACAATTTCAGAGACTGATTTCAAAGACCAGTGTGAAGCGTCTCTCTCCCCAGCTTCTCGGCTTCATTCATAATCATTAGCGTACACATTTCCACAAGTTAGCAACTCCAGCTTTTTCCCCAACTATAGAAAAGTACTTTAGAGCTAAGTGTGTGGAAATGAAAAATGTTGGTAATAACAAATATGATAGCGTATGTGGGTGCCTTAAGAGTGATGAATGCCATTTGTTGTTGTGGTCCACAAAGGACTTAAGCACCCCCCACATCAATTCATTTTTCCAAATTAAAATAACTGCCATTATTCTTCTGAAGTTTGGGCTTATACCATTCTGATGGTGAATAAGTGGACTATTTTTCTCTCCTCGCAGCGGGAGTGTGTGCTTTTCCTCGTTGGCCTGGATTTTGCCTCGTGCTTGCTATTACTGTAGTAAATGGTCTACTTACATTTACAGCAGCTTAACTGGCTCTCGCCTATAGGTCCAAATGTCTGTCAGTGCAGGGCAGAGCATACTTTTATCAGACGTTTTGGTCTCCTGTTTTAAGTACACTACTGTTCATTAATGCATTAAAACAAATGATTGTTTTTGCAGTTGCCTGGCTGCCATAAATCATCTAATGGCTGGGCGATATGGCCCGAGTGTGTATAGATAATCTAATACCTTGATAACAATACCACAGTATAGCTTCGCAAAGACTCATTTGCATACTTCTGTGTAAACTAAATACTACAAAATAGAATTAAATAAATATGCTTAAATACATCCAATTTTCTAAGAAATTTGAGCTAACTCGTGCTTTAGATGACACAATTGTGTTACGATATCTCCATCTGTAATTCCACCACGATATAAAATGATAAATGATATAACCCAGCCCTAGTTAATCTCATATTTAAGTTTACCTTGAACAGTACTGTCTGTGGCTGGGTCTTTTTTAGTTTCTAAACTTTTGAAGAAATTAAAAACTTAATTAAAAACAGAATGCATCAAATTCGAGTTCAAAAGTTAATCAGGTTTAACATGAAATTTTCTTTCTTTCTACACTTTGTAGTTGAATGCATGTCAAAAAGCTTTAGGAAATAATTATTATCGTTGTTTATGTTTTTAACACCTTTTTTCTTTACTGGTTTATTCACAGATAAAATTAGGCACATTTAAGTCACTATGTTAATTGTGTAAACAAGTGTCAGTGCTCTCTTTGTTTTTAATTTTTGCAACACTTTCCTAACAAGCCATTAGGTGGAAAAAACAAGATGCAGACTATTTTGTGTTAAAACAGCATTCAGATGTGTTAAAAGCGGGTCTAGTTACAGGAATAATGTTTTTTTTCAAATCTAATATATCCTTTTTGAAAATATTCATACTTGTGGAGCCCCTAACTGAACCCACGCCAGTGTTTTAATCATGTTGTCTTTCCCCCTATTCCTCACGCATTTTTATTCCAGTCTGCATTGTTTTCTATATTGAAACCATGTGGAAAAAAGGGAAACAATTGTGCATTCACTCCCCTCACTGTTCTGTGTTCCCTGGGTTAATTTAATATTATCAGATTTTCTCTACTGAGTCACATTAGGAGGTTACTGGAGGTCAGCGGTGATGATAAGGAGGCCTGAGTCATACATTTGATCATGCTACAGACAGATACAAGTTAAAAGGAGTCAACATTATAGCCAGTGGAAATTTGGAAAATAACTTTGGACTTTGGCAGCGCTCCTTTTGATCTGTTCTGTTGTCTGTTTTCACAGACTGTAATAAACAGATTTTTTTGTCAGCAGAACTTAGTGGTGGTGTGTATTTGAACCTTAGTTTTACAGACTTTGAATATGTTGCATAAATATGCTAATCTGATGCTGACAGAGATGCAGATTGCACTGTTAATGACTATGGGTTTTAATACTTTGAATGATGTACAGTCTATGGTTAGAAATGACAAATTGTGGCTTGGGTTGGGCCAATGGACTATGCTGCCCATCACCGATGTGCTGAGCCCAATATCCTGATTTAAGAGCCCCTTGTCTCCGTCCTCAGTCCTGACAATTGTTCTACTCTTATGCATATAGTCGGTGGTTTGTGGTTCAGGTCTGCTGGTTGAACCATACCTCACTAAAAGGTAGGAAATGTTCCAGATGTGAATGCAGCCCAGTAGTTCAGGATGGCCCCAGGATGGGCTGTAAAGTGAAAAATTATTATTATAATAAATAATAAAATGTATTTAAAACATATCTACATTTAAAAAAAGCACTTATAAAGGGACATAAACAAAAGTGATATTGCCCAACCCTAATTAGAACCACATCAGATAACTCCAAACAACAACATAAATAAGTTTTAAATGTGCTTTTCTTCTACTGTCTATTTTTTATGTTTAACTTTAAAGCGTCCAGAAGCTGCAATATAACAGGATGTGTACAAATGCCCTGTCCCTTATGAATAATGATTATGTTTGTGATTGTGTTTTCAGAAGCTTTACGGCAAAACAATTCTGCTGAATGCATGTGCAAAGTGTTTAAAATTATCTACATTTAAGATTGAATCCCTTGTCATCAGTTCAAGTGATTTAGTGGATGATAGAGATGTTTCACTGCCGCTCATATTTTGAGAAGGTTTTGAAAGAGCAGATTTCAGAGACGTATTCACAGGAGCTTGCAAAGATGCCATCGAGATGTTATTGTGTGTGCCAAGATCTTATTGTGGCTGTCATATACAGTACGTGTCAGCATAAATGTACACGACAGGCAGTGATAAGTGATAAAAATCTTATCGCTGCCTGACATGTAAGGATGAGAATAACGGAGGTGATGCACCAAAGCTGTGACATGAGATATGATGGTCAACGGGTTCTATTTTAAGTTGTGTGTGTGTGTCTGTGTCTGTGTCTGACTTGGACATGAGTTAATGATGAACTGCTGGTTTCAAAAGCCACTTCGCGTGCGTGTGAGTAGGTTTTATGGAATAGGTCATGTATTCCAGTTTCTCGTTTGCCAAAACATCAGTCCAGATCTAAAAATATTACATTTACAGCTTATAAACCAGAGAATGTTTGGTATTCTTTAGGGTTGCAAAATTTGGGGGAAAAAATATTTATTTTCGATTATTCTGACTGATGTTGCAATTGCAGCCCAATATTTGAAGTCATGATCCTAAAAAAAAATTCTCATGTTGTGATTTGTTTTCATAGGCTGGAACCAGGCGTCAACCTTTGACATAAGAGTGAAGTCCATGTCGAAGTGCCAAAAGCTGCAATTCCTCAACTGGCCACTTGAGGCTGGCTCCAAGAGTAAGTCAATCCTCTTTGTTTCACATGTTGAGGGCGTAAAAATTTTGTATACCTCACGTTATTATGTTTAGCCTTAAAATGAAGCATAATTAAGGGTATGGGCGCTTTGAGTGACAGTCAGCTGCCCTCACTGTTGGCTCGCTGCTGCTTTCAACCCTCCACGCTCCACCCTGTTGCCCCTTTTCTCAGATTAGAGGGAGCCACCCACTTCAGGTCTCAGTTCAGCTCCTCAGAAACCTATGTTGTCTTTCTAATGTCAGCGAGTTTGGATAAACATTTAAGGATAACGAATGAATGAATGTTGATACGTATTTTGCCCTGTGCAGTTTGATTTTGCACGAGTTCATATTACAGTTTCAATAAACTTTTGATTAACTCTGCAGCCTTGATATACACCAAGAGAAGCTGAAACCAGAGTATGTTTGGTATTTTCCTCAATTAATAACGTAAACGAAGAACACGATTTGTCAGCTAGATGTACATGATGTCTGTTTTTAGTAAAGGTAGGTTACATTTCAAGTCAGAAGCAAAAGTTATGATACTTTCGCACACTCAGTCAAGCCCCTGAGCTGAAGGTAAAGTCCAGGAATGCAGAATAGGAGTCCTGCCTGTGCGTATGATTCAGGGGCTGCAGTCGGCAGAGAGGAGTGAGGGTTGGGGATCACTGTGACCTTCTCAGTGGCCTGAGAGTGTGTTGGCATGGCATGACTGATGCAGCTTATCATAGCTGGCGAAAGCCAATTACTCTGGTCATCACGGCACCCTCAGGGCCCTTCTCACTGGAATAAAATGCATTACAGAATTCTCTGTGCATCCTTCTGGCAGCGTTTTGTATTTCCTCTATGCTGATCCACCCAGTTTGAGTGTTAATAGCGCAGTCAATGGGACCCTCCCGCGCCTCAGAGCCCTCTTTGGCTCGGATGAGCTTCTGCTCCACAAAGCAGGGAGGTCGTGTCTCTTGGAGAAGCCGATGAATTATATTCTCCTCTGTTTGTCTCCTCGCTTTCTATTCAAGACAAAGCCCTTTTATTTTGGGCCCTTCTTAACCGCTCTCAGTCTGCATCCTTGAACGACTACATAATGAAAAAGTCGGGGAGCAGAGTTGTGGTGTATGAGACCCGATGGCATTTTTATGTAACCGAACAAACAGCGACTGATCAGACCTTTGTTGTCCTTGGCTTTTTTGTTTTCCAATACAGATTTGCTACACAACCAGAGAAGCTGAGATCGCACACACCAACTCTGCTTTCCTAGCATGTACAAAGACTACAGATCAAGCCGAGTCACTGGTAAGAGGCCTGCATACTCATTCTCAAAGTCTTATGTTGAATCTCGCTTAGAAGATCTTTGTCTTTTTAGTTGCCTTAACCTCTGAACCCGCCTCTCTTTCCTGGATTTGAATGATTGATTTAGTCCTGCATTTCTGTTTATTTTTCACTCTGGTTTCTCTCTGTGAAGACGACCTCTCAGTTATTATAATGTCAAGGCTTCTGATTCAAAGTGCTCAAGCTCAGACATGTGATTCTTATAGGACTCAGGAAAGATGCTTTTTATTCGAATGACAGTAGGGGTTCTCATATCAACGGGTTGCTCAAGTCAAGATTCACACTGTTATTCACAACACAGCCACATCAGAGAAATCGCACCTGAGAAGATGGTACATTAACTGGGTTTCTGGCACAGCATAGCTTGTTAGCAATTGTGAGAAAACCCTTGTAGTTATTGGCCACCCGTTGCAGCAAATAGATGTCTTTTTATGGCATTAACATTCTGGTAGGCAGTGGGTCATTTGCTGGCTGTCCAAAGGAAGCTGTATCTAGAGTATACAACCAGATAGTTTTATCCAAAAAATACTGTTTTATTTTCTCAAGCAAATGAAGAATTCCTTTTTAACAGCATTGGATATTTTACCTACTTAGACTCAGTTTGAATAGGATAAAGTAAGATAAAAAAGCAGCATTACTGACACCATGATCACTGGCAATGTGTCCGTTGCTCAGTCTAATCAGTGTGTTTATGAGTTTGTTGTTTAATTGCGCCGGTGTAATTAATAGATGCAAATTATGGATCAAGAAATGAAATCACTCACACGGTCATGCGTTCATTCATTGAGTGTATTTGCTTCCCTTTCGCAATATTGAAGAACTGTTTAAGGTGTGTTTATTAGCAGGTTTCATCACAATACGATATTAGATCGATTTACTGGAAAATGATCCAATATTTGCAGCTATCACTGCAGTCTGCAGCGGTATAACTTTGATTCAGTTCGATTCAGGGGCCAGCGATCGATACGAGACGATATCACATGCATTTATTACATACATTTATTTCAAGCCAGAAAAAAACAGCTAACATGTAATTTTACCATTTTATTTCTGAGATCTTCCAGACATTTGAATAAAAAACAATACATTCTTATTTAATACAGAGAATAAAAATAGACCTATGGTTCACTATAAAGTGACACATTGTAATTAAGTGCAAATGTTTTTTTATGGGTAAACTTAAAGAGCCTGAAATAATCTTTGATTATGCTCATGGACCGTTCCAAGGTAAGTTTTTTTATTAGTGTGCTCAGCTTTCTTCTCAAAACAAAACATGTATTGATGCAGTTGGATTGTTCATCAATGAATCGATTTATCGATCGTTATCCATGTATCGTTACACCCCAAGTATTGAACAATAGTGCTTCAAGCTGGCAGTGTAATCCTTCTGTGCTATTGTGCAAGTTCACCAAAAGTGCATATTTTTGCCACTGACAGGCTCTGAGAACGTTATAAAAGGGAACCTTCAGAGAAATATGCTTGATCTGATCTGTTTGTTATTATGTGTATCGTGCCGAAGCCTCGATCAAGGAGAAGTCTCATTCTGAAAGACAATGGTGGAAATGTCAGTGAGAGAATAGAAGGAGCGGCGGGAAGAGTTTGTTGTGTTGGAGTGCAGAAAGTGTAGCGTAGTGTTTCCCAAAAGATCTTCAGTGTCACACATGAATATTTAGCTGATTTGGAATTAGGCTTCAGGGTCGAAAATGACAAAAGTTTCTTTTTAAATAAGCCAATAAAAAGGCAATGTCTGTCTATTGGAGGTTAGTGGGTTCACCACTTTAGTCCATATTGAAATATCTTAACAGCCACTGCATGAATTGTGCATGTGGTTTTGAGTAAAATGTCCTGCCATATAATTTGGTACACATATTCATGTGCATTGTAATAACCTACATGATGTATCAGTTCAATACTTTGGTTTATGACCCATATATGGAAAACAAGTCAGCTTCAGGTGTGCCGTGTGTTTTGTGCTAATTAACTAAGGCTAATACAGAAATGTTCACATAGTTGGTATTACACCCGCTTATCATCAGCATGAAAGCATATTAGCATACCCATGTTAGCATTTAGTCCATATAAGATGAATAATACAGAAAAAGGGGTTAATAGTATTCATTAAATGGGCAATTAGCTATAACATAATTATGTTCAGAGAAACGGCAATACAAAGGTTATTTAATATTCATTAGATTAGGCATGGCATTAATATGTGTCTCTGAGCTGTTGTTGCATTTTCAAAACAATGGGATTCTACAGTGCATTGTTCGAGAATAGAAATTGAACCGAGTAAGAAACTGACAGATTGCTTAAGAGAGAGGAAAGAGAGGGGCAATGAAAAGCGCCTCTCTTGCTGGGCTTTGGCCGATGAGTGTGTCCTTTCCCATTACTCTCACACAGCGCAATATGCAGGTCAGTCAGGTGATAATGAATGCTCTGTCTGATACTTGGCCTTTCTCCCTCCCTCCTGCTTGTCTGGGCTGCTCTCTCTGTTGTTTCCTCTCTCGTTCTTCACCCTTTTACACGGCACAGCTTTCTACAGTAGCTAGTGTGTTTGCCTTTAGTGGGTGTAATTATCAAGCAATCTCCTTATGCCGTGTTCAGTAATGTTGGGCAGTTTAGGTGCTTCAGGTCAGTTTATGAGACAATGAAAATGTCACGTTTTCTTGTCTCTCTCTTCATTAATTAAACCCTGAATTAAAGCCGAAGTCTATTCGCTTTCCAAGCTCATTTTGCGAGGTGAATATGAACTAAAAGAAGACACCTTTGTTGGTAGATCATTTGCTTTAGTCTCCACAAAGCACACAGGATTGGACAAACTAATCAAATTCTGTGCACACCAACCCCCACTGCATGACCGT
The DNA here is from genome assembly GCA_903364295.1 of Serranus cabrilla. Classification (NCBI taxonomy): domain Eukaryota; kingdom Metazoa; phylum Chordata; class Actinopteri; order Perciformes; family Serranidae; genus Serranus; species Serranus cabrilla. The sequence goes on along the minus strand of CAFUXE010000231.1, from coordinate 357,600 downwards.
CTGCAACAAGAAGGGAAGTAATAATGCATTCAGCCGGCGTTTTGCCAAGATACGTGGTTCTGAGTTCAAGGTTTGATACGGTGACATTTCTAGTAAACTAATGTTTTTTTTCTCATGTTGAGACAGAAACATTTTGCTATATGTAGCATCAAAGAACTGCCGACAGCCCATCAAAACTAGATAATGGTTTCTGTCATGTTAAGGAATGGACAACAGCGGTGGTTATAAAGAGTCTTTTGATAAAATATGATGGAAATACTACTTGACTGGAGATAATTAAAGCTTTCATCCGTAAAAAAAAAAAAAACTAAACATGAATGTCATATTTGCATTTGTGTTTTTTTATGGCTGAAAGCTTTAGTAATTTTAACAAAATGTCACATCCGGTATCAGGAACTCACAATGAAGCGATGGTTTGTGCGAGGATACTGTTATTTCCCATTACTTTGGGATTCTCACATGACAATTGTGTTACAAATAAAGCTTTTAGTGTGAAGGAGATTTCTCAGCTTCCAGGAATCAACAAAATGTCTCTGCAGTCTTAAAGACAATAAAATACTCCAGAGTGACTATTCTGGCATCTTCTTTGACCCACATTTACAGTCACTGTTCATCTGGTCTTCAAAATGACTACATATTTCATTATTACAGTCATCAGAAGACAGATGACCAATGCTATGACTAATACTTAAAATAAAAACTGAAAATAAAACTTACTTGACATTTACTAGTTTTCAGGCAAGGTTTTCTTAGAATACAGCTGTTTTTGTAACTGCAGGTATAGGTCAGCATGTAATTAACAGATGAATGATAGATATGTGGAAAAATAAATGGTGGTCTCATGGAACATGTGCAAGAGTTGTTCTTCAAACTTAGAGGGAATCATATTTCCACTTCAAGCTCTCCAAAGCCTCCTTATTCCACATTCTTTTTCCTTTTTGTTGACCTCTTGGTTGGAGCTTGAAGTCTGGCTACAAGAACGTCTTTGTGTTAATGTTGACTCGGGGGTAGCGAAGTTTGATGTCTGTGTAAGGCTGATGGCACGTTTGGTGCCAGGAATTACAACCAGCTTGCTGCACGACACTGCTGCCAAAATGCAGCACAGTGCCCACTTGCTCTCATAAACTGCTTATATCGGAGGAGTTGCAGCATTTTAATGCAGTCTGGTGATGTTGTAGAACAAACAAACACGATTTGTCATCATCACCTCTTCTTGTGCCTATATTGGTGGCAATGCATGAGTGGTGTTTGAGTCAAGTGATTCTCTGGCTGTGAATTATGGCAGGGCAGAGAGTGCTGTTAACAACATTTCAGCAGTGCAGAGGGGTTAACAGTTGTTTTGCACTCTGTTTGAGACCCATTTCCATCATTATTCATGCTGAGGGAAAATTCTCGAGCTATAAGGCCTGGCCTCCTTTCGGATTTAGCCTAATCCGGTTTCCAGAACAGATGCTGCCGTCACCGAGGCACCTCTAGTAACTCCCTCCTCTCAAATGAAAACTATGGCAAACATGGTTCTGCATCTCAAAACACGTTGGCTCCAGTTACTTTTTATGGTGTCATGTCACTCCCCCGCAACTCATTAAATTCACCCAAGTAGGCATACACCAGTACGTGAACTGGGACACTGTGAAGCTCACTTAATGAGGTGTGACTTAAGCTGGGGAGTCACCTCAACCTTTCCTGTCCAGATGATCATCTGCTAACCATCAGTCAGGGGGCAGGGATGTGAGGTAAGGAGGAGAAGAAGGGATGGGTAATTAGAAAGGGAAGGATTAAGGTAGATAGAGGTCAAAGATAACTAGCAAGAGCCCAAAAGACAGAGATGTGGCCCATCTTCAGAGCATATTTCTGTGCTGGCTGTCTTCCTCCATAGAGGGCAGTGGAGTTAATGACATTTTTCACTCGTGCCTGAGCTACAAACACACCATTCATTGATCTCAAAATGGAAGACACCAAATACCACTGCAGTCACTTTAAACCGATAGGCTTTCTGCTGAGCAGAACCTTTTTAAATATCATCCCCTCTCCCTCTCTGAAGGCCTCGTGGAGCAGCTACCTGAACCCCTTTTGTTTGATTGGAAAGGGCATATTGATACGGCGTTGGCACGCTTTTACCAAGTGGAACAGGACTGTGTGATTTGACTCGACAGAGACAAACAGTGCAAACACCTCACAGGACAAATAGTCGTAAAAGTTGTTTAGTGAGAGGGGAAATATTGACTGAAACGAGTGCTAGTTACGAAGAAGGCTATGCCTCTCAGAGCCCTTGTTAAAATTTTACTATGATAGTTGTCGATGAGGCCCAGCTCTCATTTAATATGCTGTAATTGAATTTGAATAATTAATTATGTAAGACATTTCCTTTTAACTAAACAAATGCAATGAGCAGGAGATGACATTAAACTAGGTTGATCATTCTATACATTCTTGCTTTAAACTGAAATGAGATGGAGGATATGAGCTCATGATTTATGGAACAGTAGCCTCAGTCAAGGTTTTTTTTTTTTTTTAAGAAATGGTGAAGTCTTTCTGCCAGAATGACAAATTTCACCTCACTTTTAAGTCAGGCAGTTTATTTGACTAAAGAGGGCTGTAATGTCACCAAATGTGCACGTTCTCATACAAAACCATAAAAGCAAACCAAGGCTGCTTTCATCTGCTGCAGCACGGAGTCAAATTAGTGTTTGATTTGAATGTTTTGCTACACTAAGCAGGCCACGAAAAGAACATCATTGTTAAAAAAATCAAGACATCAGACAAACATCATTCCCTAGGGACACTGAAATTGAATGAGAGCATGCACTGGCTGTTACTCATTACTACTGGCTGACAGGGGTAATTGAATTCTGCCTGGGAAAAAATTCTGTTTATTTCTCGTCCTTTCTTGTGAAAACATGGATGGCAGTAAAGCCAACTCTCATATGGTTGATTTGCAATTTTTTTTTTTTATATTTCTAAACACATATGACTCCTGGATGATAATACTGTGTTTGTACTGGCTGATGTGTCTCTTAAATTCGAGCTTGATGTGTGTGCTTGTGCTGCAAGTATATTTTTTAACCAACCCACTTCACAGAGCATGTGAAGCAGTGAATAATAGGCTTGTCCATCCAATATTTTTCAAAGGCTAGGCTGCTGTCCAAATGTGAGAGGAAGACAGGTCCCCATATTATTGTGTCATGTTTCTGAAGTCTTTCCAAGTATCCTCATTGTAACA
>CAFUXE010000231.1:307878-354231 GCA_903364295.1 Serranus cabrilla | reverse complement strand
ATCCTTCAACAGTGGCTGACAGTAAACATGCAGCTCTTATTTCACATATTGAGCAAACACTGTTGTTTTCCAAAGAGGAAACCAGGTTTATTTCTCTAAATCAGCTGTTTTTTTAAGAGTCACTGCAGATATTTGCTGAAAATAGATGTAAGACATTGTATCACAACTGCAATTTGAATCAGTCCAGCACCTTGTTTGTGAAATAGTGTTCTCCTGACTCCACAGTGGACTGGATATTGAGAGCAATTTTGAGTTTTAGAGAAAAAAAAAAGGGGATAGGCACTCTGGCCTTTGGTAAACACTTTTATTTACCTTTGAAATTATTTTATGATGGCAGTGGAAACAGAGTTATTGGTCCGCCAGAGGAGGAAATAATTTGATCCTGAAGATATTCTCTAAACATGTCCGAGACCTTTCGACCTGAACTATGCAACCTCAATTTTAGCTTGTATACATGGATGCGTGTTTGTGTGTACGTGCAGTTTTGAATGCAGCTTCTTCCTTTTGCAACCACATCCAGTCAGTGTGTTTATAAGGTACACCAAGTTAAACATCAGACCATGTGGAGCGATAAGGGGACTTTCTCAATTAATACATAAAATAACAATAAAAACCTGTACTTCTATCATGATTTATACATTGTTTTCCACTCCCACTCTTTTAACCACGTCATCTCACTGTGTTCTTCTTCTGCAGTGGATTAATGGCACCTGACTCAGGCTGAGTATCGGTTACAAACTCAGTAATTCCAGTAGCCCTAAAGGGATTCTGATACCTCTTTATTTGATACCTTTTTTCTGGCTACTTTATTGGATACACACCATGTGAATAAAAGTATTCAGTTGCATTAAATGCCACTTATTCCCGTCAAAATGAATTTTATACAAAAACACTAAAGTCTGTACTGTCGGTTTCATAAATACACAATGTTTGACTTTGCCACACTATGAGTTGTAGCTGCTGGTGTCATGAGCCAATCACACGGCGTATTACATTTTAAAACCCTGCAGTGATTGACTGCAAGCAAAACGATACAAATAGTCATTTTTTTCTACATCTGGGCACAAAAATGATTGAATTTAGGTATCATTTGACTAATGAACTTAATTGGTACTCGGTTATTTCGGTTGATACCTTAAAGGTATCGAGTACAGATCCCAAGCTAAACACCTGACTTGAGAATTAGCACCACTGGCTGTTTATAACATTTGCATAACACTGATGATTGGAAACGCACATTAATTCTCATTCTCTCAGGTCAATTTTCTGGAGATTCAGTTAAATCTGTTCCACATATTGATGAAAAATCATGGCTAATCTCACCTTGAGGATCATTCAGTCACAGTTCTGGAGCTCTCAGTTGCCTCATCAGTTTATTAAAAGTTGCCCAATGGATGATTAGTCCTAGATCTTGCTCAAAATACTTGAAATATGGCTTCAGACAGCAACTTCATGGTGATTTTGTGGGGCCGTTGCACTAACATTTAGTCTACCACATTTCTATGAATGAGGCTCTTTTAGAAACACTCTTCACCTCAATCAAAACCCCTCTTAAACATTTTTACCAGAAGCAGAACATTATGATTTTCATTAATGTGGGATAATTTCAAGGCTGCATTAAACGTAGCCAGGTGTATCTAATAAACTGGCAACTGATTTATGCATGCTGAGCTATTCATGATCCTAATACAAGGGACAATTACTGAGGGAAAAGTTTAATTATCTTGTGGAAAAATCCTGAAAGTATCTAGTGATTTTTCCCCCCAAATTGAGCACAGTGCTTACATCAACTTAAATGAATGGTAAACCTGTTTGACATGCTGTTACCATAAGAAGCTGGACTGAATCCTCACCTCAAACATGTAATGTCAGCGTCTCCTCCAGCAGCCGGTCGAAACCAGACTGTTTATAAGCCGAGGAATAAAAAGCTGACCACTGCAGTGACACAGTAGATAATATCATTCTCGTGCACATTTTTGTTCATGACTCTGTACACAGCTTGTGTCTAATTATGGAAGCATAATAGTGTTTGCTCTGCTGTTTTCCTTGTGTAATTAATCTTCCGGCTGTGTGTTGATCAAACCAAGACTGGAGAGTCACACCCTGAGAAGCCTCAGTCATTTTTTAACACGTTTATTGTTGGCAGCATGAGACAAAGATTATACAAATACTCAGGTCGAATGTTTCTTTTGTTTCAGAATGGACACACCTGGATCAATGTGGGTACTTTTTCAAATGGACACTTGTTATTAGAGGATTAGTGGAATCCCACATAAATACCTCAATCACTTGCAACAGCTTGGACAAGTGTTAGTGTTTTTAAAAAAATAAATACAGTGAGTGTTTCTTGAGCCTGAGGGATGACAGGAATGCCTCTCATCACAGTCTGCATGCTAAGCATTGCTGTTGAACTGATAATGTCTTTGCTTCTCCTCCTCCAACTGGCAAGCTACAGAATGACACCTTCTTTAAAGCACAGCTGTCAAAAGTTTTCGACAAATTACCTCGCTTTTTAGGCATTTATGGCTTGGCTGCGCGTCAGAAAATGTCATAAAAATCAGAACTCGAGGGGGAAAAAAATATTTTTTTCTTCCCCCAATTATATTTATTTGGCATTCACCTCAGGAGTGGGTAGCGAGTGTTCGCTCTGAGTGACTAGCCGTAGGGGTAGCTTGGCTGCAGCTCTGTATGAAAACGACATCCTCTCTTGACAGTTCACCCAGAGCTCGCATTCACAGCAGACTGGCAGAGAATAAGAGCAGGAGTTTTGTTTTTTGGAGCGCCCAGCGACGGCAGCCGGAACAGTTCGCCTGCACGCCGCGTCTATCCAAAGCGAACTAATATTCTGTTTGAGTCGCGAACCGGGCACGTCGTGAGGGCGGGCTCGCCTGCCGTAGCTAAAAGGTCCCGCTTCGACTGGCTGCTCTCATTGCAGTCCAGTCTGCCTAGCGGAGCGGACTGACTGAGGGACAAGCCCCGCGTCTCCATTCAAGGATTTTTTACTTCGTACACTTCGTCCTACAGCAGACGACCGACAAGAATCGCACCTCTCCTTCTGTGGACAATGTTTCTCTTGCAGTACACAGGTACATATTCCAAGTTTTATCCTAAATACGCTCTTTATGTTGACAGCGGAGATGTTAGAGGCTATTTTTCCTCCACACACATACACACGGACTACTTGTGTTGCTGCAGGCTGCACTGTATCACTGCACGTCATTTAGCCACATTGTATCGCTCACGTCTGCGTTGTTTAATACAAGTTCTCACAGCAGACGAAGAGATTTTTCTTGCTGTGTTTAGTCCGTAATTGTCGGGCGTATACCAGCTGTTGAGACCGCAGAAGAAGAGCTGTGCTGCCCCTCTCCACTGTGCCAGGGTTGCCTCTTTTTTCGTGTGCCTCAGCAATTGATATTTTGCTTTTTAATCATAAATGATCAACAATAATTTCCTGTACGTATTTTACACTTGCTTATCAACACAGTAGACACGAGCAGTAGCTATTATCTTGACTGACACACGCCTACTGCAGCTGTTTATGGATGGAAGTTTTCAGAATAGATTTCATCCAGCCGGATTACCGCTATTCAAGGAATGTTTTTTTCCACATGCTAGTCATTTCGGTTTATTTCTTCTATTATATTCTTGTGCAGCATAATGGAGCTTGGTGAGTCACATTGTAGTGGATAGGCCTATCAATGCAGGGGCTCGCGAGTTGTTTGCTGTATAGATTGAAGTTGTTTCTCTGCAGCGACGTCCCACTATTAAGATTTCCGTGTCATTTATTCCCGAATCGCCACCACCACCCGCACAAATAGCCAGATTTAAATGGGACATTTTCTCCGGGCTCACAGGATCTAATTAAGCGAGGATGCTGTTTGAACTCTCACATTAACCTGCTTACTCTGCTTTATCCCGGCACTCCATTCGCCAGCTTCCTCTGTTTATTGTCATGGCAAATTTACCTCCCATGTCCCACAGCTTTACTGTTGTTTATGTGTTCATACCCTAATTGCTACTTTCCTTTAGCTCATAAAAGCAATGTCTTGCCAAAGATTAGTCTCATGGCATTAATTTGCAGTTTCTCAAGGCAGTGAGCATGTTCACACAAAAAAAAAATCCAATGCAACCAGTTTGCTTATCTCCCATCTCAAATGTGAGAACTTTGCATATATATTTTTATGATTAAGAAGCAGGCTGCGCAGTTGTCTAAGGAAAGTTTAATTAATTGTGCAATGAAGCTTATTTTTAAGCTAAAATGTGATGTAGTAATTAGAGTAATTTCACAGTGCATGATTAATAATTCAAAGTTAAAATATAGCATTGAGTCTGATAAAAACGTGCAGTTTTAGGAAAAATATGACTGTGCCTTTGTCCAGAGGATGAAAATATGTTTCTGTGATTGGACGGTTTTCTCTGTTACACTGTTTATCTTGCGCAGACGGAACGGATCAGTTCCCTTCTCGTCTATTTCCCTTCCCTTCCAGAGGCACAAACATTCTTTGAATCAAATTGAGTGAATGGGGGAGAGTGCCTCCCTATGACCATTGGGAGAGAAGAGGTCCATCAGACCTTGTGACAGCCATTTACCTCCACACTGCACTAGTCCTCTGATCAATCTGCAGAGCATCCTTTAGATTGCCTTTAATGGTGCGAGGGAGGGGGGGCACTTTGCTTAGATCTGTCAGAGAGGAGAGATTTAAAGGTTGTACATAGAGTGCTTGAGAAGGAGCTTAAATATTTCAGCTCTCTTTGGCATAGGATGATAGTGCTGCAGAACAAATTAAGACTGAATACAGAGCCGACTACTGTACAATACAGGGAGATTTGGCAGCTTTGGAAAGTCTCAGATTTTAATTGGTTGTTGCATGACAATTTGTGGTTACTAAGTGGGTTTCTCATAGCAGTAGCTGTCGTGGAAAAACAACAGAAGTGACAAAGACAAAAGGAAAAAAAAACCTAAGTGAAAATATTAGTCACTGATGACCCGCAAATGTCAGATTTAGTGAAACCAGTTGCCTCAATGAGAGCCTGACTAAGTGGAAATGTATTTGTGAGACTAACCCTCAGAATCAGCTGCGGGGAATCCATTATCACTGAACACTTTTTGGTCATTTAAATTAAAGCCCCATACAGGATACTCATACTTAAGACTTAAGAAGCATAAATTGCTGCCCTGACAAACACTGCACTGAGACTGTAAACCCCCTGGACTGAATTAACATAGTGATGAAGTGTCTATTAATTTAGAAGTTAGCTTTATTTTCAAAGCTGAAAGTAAAATGTGTCAGGCAAAGTTGAAGTTATCCAGAACCAGGAAAATAAAATCGTGTTCCAAGTGAATCCAGACCAGCTAATTTATGCATCTTTGTGTTACGATGACGATAACAAGCACTTCACCTGTGAAGATAACACAGTTTGCTTCTGTTTCATCCACCCTTGTTACAAACTCCCACGGCTATTCACTGACTCAGTCTTCCCATCTGTATTCACCTCAAAGCTGAGCTCACAGACAGGTAGGAAGCTCTTTAGTTTGCTGACGAGGCAAATTTTGCGCATCAACTCAAAAATGCAAATGTAGAGATATTTCAGTTTCAGTAGATTATAGCATGACTGAAGGAGGTGTGGACAACAGTGTTCAAGTCTATAAATTATGCGTTTCAAAAATAGTTGCATAAAGCATGTCAACTCATTTGTAACCAAATACCTGAGTGTTTTCTATAAACTCGACTTTGCAAGTTTTTCTCCTTCAGCATCCAAGCAGTTCTCACTGCATTCAGTCTGGGTCAGAAATACATTTTGTGCTGCAAATTTACATGAATCCAATGGCCACTGCTGCAAAAGCACCTGCCACAAATCAAAGATTATACTATCCTGGCATCACCAGACTAAGTTGCAAAAGCATATTAGTCTCCAAGTTAATTTTTGATTTAGGGTGGTATCAATGAGTTCAGAACGAAATGCTTCTAGATACAACCATTACAACCAATCAGAGCAACCAAACGTGAACACCCCAGCTAATCAGAGAAGTGAAGCGTGCCATGTAGTGCTGAAAGCCCGGTGGTGGTGTTTAGCCAGTGCTAAAGCAGGAAAGACATGGTGAACTGGTCAAAAACAGTCACTTAAAAGTCTTTCTGAAAACACTAGAGGAATTACACAGTAACAGTCTTAAATCATTTTTGAGTAGTTGTGTAGTTTGACAGTTTGAGCTTACTTGTTTGACTTTCCCATCATAAGTCATCATATCAAACCTGCCCCCGTATTAATGGTTGTGATTGGCCCAACAGGGACAACACCAGGTAGAAATCTGTTTGAACTGTACAGTGACAAGTGACCAGACGTATCTGCCAGAATTGACTAGTTTCCAGGCTGAGATTTTACATATTTCTGTCTTACTTATACTTTATTTTCAGTTATTCTGAAGACATTACAAAAAATTGAATTTATTTTCCTCCAAGTAAATACTAAGAAACACAATTACCCTACTGGATGACCATTTTATCTACTAATATTCCTTAATTTGTCCAGTACAGTCCCGTGCATATGGTGTAGTGGTTAGCACTGTCGCTTCACAGCAAGAGGGTTCGGGGTCCTGCTTGGAGCCCTTCTGTCTGCATGTTCTCCTCGTGTTTACCCGTGTTTTCTCTGGGTCCTCCACAGGTGTGAATGCAAGCGTGAGTGATTGTCTGCCATATGATAGTCTGGCGACCAGTTCGTGGGGGGGTGTACCCTGCCTTTCACCCCCCTGTGACCCCAGTAGGATAAGTGGCTATGGATGATATTTGTGTCCAGTGCGTTTTTTTCCCTCTCAGTTTAAAAACGTGGCTTGTGGATTGTGAAACATCATGACTTGGGTGACCAGCTGAGTCCCTTATGGTAATGTTTACATTACCACGACTGAAAAGACCACTCGCCTCGTCCTTAGACCTTTTGTGTGCTCATGCCAAAGTGTACTAAATGGATGCAGTTTTCTGCTGACAGTTAGCCTGAATGTTCTTGAACCTGTCTCCAAACAAATGCAAGTATGTTCTTTGCTTTATGAAGTTGTGATACTATGTCGTGCCCCGAGTTTCTCCATTTACCACAAATGATGAGTGGATAATTAATAATTGTATTGGACATATTGAAGTTAGGGTGAAATAATAACTGTCACGTATGGTGTCTTGCCTCTAGATGTTTTATGGTGATGCTACAAATATCATCTTTCTGTGGATTGACTTCTGTTTGTTTGCAATAATCGATACAGCTACGGCCCCTCTTTTGTTGGCACTGAGTAAAGTGATTTGCTGGTGCCTGTTGTCAAATGAACCTCTAAGAAAATAATGAAAAAGAAGCTTTGTGTTTCTCCTTTCACCACCACACTTTAAGAAAAAAAGACACTCCAATAGAGAGTGTTATGGTTGGTGTGGTCTGACACAATCCATGTTAAAGAAAAGAGAAAGTCCTCCAGTGATTCCTACTGGTGGACAGCACTGTAGAAAACATGGTTTTGTCCTCAATTCTCCATCACGAAACAACATCCGTTCATTATAAACCTTTTACAAAGCTCCCGATGGGAAGAATGGTGTGATGCTTCTTCACACTCTTTTTACAAGATGCTTGGCTGCTTTTGTCAACTTATCCCCCTTCACGCGGAGCTATCTCTCCACGGCACCATCTGTTGGGCTGATGTTTAAGACTGTTGGTGTAATAATGATTGTTTCATCGCCTCAACACTCAGCCTAAATCTCTGTGGCAGGCTAATGTAGGCTAATGATCACTGTTTATTCCTGTGTCTAATGCTCAATTGTATGTGCCCTCCAGAAGCCCCATTTGACTTGGTCCAATTGTTCAGCTTTTGAATTACAACAGCAGCGTTAAAGTGAGGCTAAAACGAGCTCAGGTTGGAGAAAAGTGTATTAGTTTTTGTGGAAGATCCCTGTGAGGATCAGCAGTGTTGGCAGTAGAAGCGGTTCAACCTGCCATCTGGTATTGAGGAGCTAAGAGAGCTTGGCAGCCTGAAGCAACCAACTCTGGGGCTCCAACCATATCACTGACAGAGCTCTTCATTTCTAATCACTTTCATGATAAGCAACCACGCAGGGAACCTTGAAATGGGAGCTAAGGACTCTGCAACAGCATGCTCAGGAGCTACATGAGAGATGAAGTGAGCCATCAGCCTTATTCTGCATTTGCTCTATATGAGCGGTGTGTGTGAGACGGGATTGTGGCTGCAGTGCTGCTGCGTTAAACCCTACTGACAGTTCCTTTTGAGCAGAGGAGAATAGAGAAGCAGTTTGAAGAAGCTGGATTATGCTGTTCACCAGGGAGTTTCTGTACAACTTTTCCACATTTTTAGATCTACTCTCAAAAACATATAATGAAAACTTCAGTCTCCTACATTGGTCTCAACGTTGTGTGTAATCTGTAGTCCCACGTGTGTTGGAGTACTGTAAAACACACATTGGAGGCATGGATTTTACATTAACACTAACTCTTTGACATGTTTAACAAAGACATCCTTATAAACAAGAATCTCTCTCTCCTACTTAATACTCGTAATCGTCCATTTATCCCACACACATCCACTTTTCTATCCACTTGTAAACATCGGTTCCCTTGTGCTGAATCAGTTCAGCGCCTTTATATTGCCTAATTACAAGGCTATTCAAACTCTTTTGACTCTTTTGTTTTGCTTCTTTAGTTGGATTCAGTCTAAACTGTGTGAACTAAATTATTGAATTACTTAAATTAGGTGAATTTAGCTGTGGGTAAAGAATTGCTTCCTTGATAAGTACTTGAAAGTTTTTTTAAATAGATCTCAGAGATGCAACTAATGACTACTTGCATGACTTACTAATGAAAAAATCTACTAAAACTTACTAAAACAAAAATCTTTTTCTCAATTAATCTTTTGGTCTATAAGAGATCAGAAAACAGTAAAAATGTCCACCACAGTATCCTAGATCACGAGATGACTGCATCAAAATTCTTATTTTGCTTGACAAACAGTCCAAAACCAGAAAATCCCTACTATGACTAAGACCAAGAAATGCTGAAAATATTTTGGGACCTGGACAAATGTAATTTTCATATTTTTGTTAGAAAAATACCTTTAAAAAAAAAAAAAAATCAAATTCGAAATGCATCAAATTAAGAGTTTATTTGAAAATATCTAATGTTGTTGTATAAATATAAATGCTGTTTTGGACATTAGATATTTTCTCTTCATACTGTGTTAAATTGAATGTAGAATATAGTGTGATTGTATTATGATTTTACTTACTTTTTCACACTGTCCTAACTTCTTTGGAATCAGATTTGTATTTTTGCTCTTTGGTTACTTTAACACGATTGATTGATGCCGCTGCTAAATGTCAGACTCATTTTGTCTTAATAACTCAAACTGACTGAGCAGCTGTTTGGTCTTAAGCATGGTAACCAATCATCCAAGAAGTTCTGTTTGAAAAGTAGCACAGTATAAATATAAATGTATGTAAAGCATCAGGTCCAGCCACTTCTTGGCAGTCATATTTGACTGACTGTCAAACCATTGCAACTCAAAAGGAAAAGAGCAACATCCTGGCTTACCTGCAGGACTTCTGCTTATGTTTTAGTCATGAGGGAACCCACATTTAATGTCACTTTAATGTGCAGATCAGAGCAATTTTGGGCCTGTTTTGCCCCAGGTATTTGTGTATTTTCATACATGATCACACAACCTTTGTTTTGTCCTCTTGATTGTGTTTTATGGGACAAATATGTTGAATTTAGGGCAATTTTGCCCCTCACTATTTCTGACACTGGTGCAGAAATGCAAAAACCTGCATCTTCTTGGCTGTCCCACTTCAGTGCGCTGAGGGATAGAAGAGGACAACTGTCTGGGTAAAACAGTCACAGAAATATTGCGCCTAGCTGGCAATGTGACATTCCCCAGAGACCGAGTGAACCTGAGTTTTTGTTTTTACAGTGGCATTTTATCCCCCCTTATCAGCAGTGCCAAGAAATGCAACTGAAAGTAGCACAACATGTGGCGTGATAGATCACCAGAGGGATGTGGGACACTACTGCTGTACATCTCTAAAGTTACCTGTGTCCACCGCTGCCTCAGAGATTGTATTACAATCTTATATTACGCCTCAGCACTGGATGATAAATTGAGCCACTAAATCTAACTTTTATGTAGGAGTTGCATTGTGTAATATGGCTTTTCTCTTTAAAAATAATAGGAATCGGCTTTGCTTTAGATTTTTGTGAGGAACCCAAATTTATTGCGGAAAAGTCCTTGACATTTATTACACTTTTGCTGCTTTGAATATATGGCTGTGTAGGAGTTGACCCTCACGGTCAAAATCTGTTCTTCTACACATTGATATGTTGAACATTTCCCCCATTGAGAGAAGGGAGAAAGCTGAGACCGTGGTTCACTGGTTTGAACCAGAGAACAGGGGTGTCCACAGAGATTGCTTGTCTGGAAAGCAGCCATCACTCTACTGTAATAGAGACTGAGAGCCCATTTATATGGCTCTTACTTTGGGAAGAAGGAATGGCTTAAGGGGGGGAAAAAGGAGCATGAAAACAAAATGGTACCAGAATGGATGGACAGAATGTAACCAAGAATGCATTATTAATAGAGTAGCACAGGTTCTCTGTATGATATCTGTCTTATGGAGGCATTTCGCCTCTTAGTGAAGGACTGAAAGAGAGTGCTTTCATGAGTGAGTTGTTAGAATATGTCTGCAAGACTAATAAGTTCATATTCTGAAGCATGTTTACGTGATAACTTCGCCCTATGTGGAAGGGAAATGGGAATAGTTGGGGTAACCCAGGAATTTTCCATTTGCAAGACACATTTTTTGTGGTAAATTTGTTTGGGGTGTTTCTTTCCATTTTACATCAACAAACTCACACTCACAGATCCCCACTGTGCAGAAGCTTTCATTGCACAGCCGAGAAAAAAAGTAACCCTATCTAAAATGTCATTGGAACTGCTCTGAAAGGTTTGGTGTTTGAGCTCAAAGGAAGCCCTGTACTTGCATGTTTACTGCACTGAGCCTGGCTAAAGTCAGACCCCTGCTGCTGGATGAATGCAAGGCTTTTTCTGCGCTCAGCACATCTTACTTGCCAATATTAGTTCAGTTTTTCTGCCTCTCTCTGAGGAATGGGAGGTCAGCATTTATGGGAGGATGATACAACACTAGTGTAACATTTTGACCAGTGAATGGGGTGTAGTTTTCAGTTGGGTTCTTTTAAATGATAGCTCTTTCTATTTTGGACCATTGGAATGCTGTTGAGGTCAGCATTTGGGTCAACCTGAGAACTCTGTGTCATGGTAGTAGTGAGTTGAAGTGAGGACAGCAAATTAAAAACCCAGACAGTTGACTTTCACTACCCAGGAAGAAGTTGTTTATTTCCTGTGCCACCATTAAGTACAGAGTAGCTTTGTTTGCCGTCTTGTTTTACCTTTTGATTTGCATTGTTAAAGCTGTTTTTATTGCAATACTGATGCCAGAGCTGGCAAGGCTGATTGGCATTTCGGTTTTGTATCTGCACTGGAAGCAATCCCCACTCGGGGTAGTAAACAACTGTGTGCTTCCGTTTCTGTGGGAATCAAAACAAGAGCGGAGGGCTATCCCTGTACAGCCGTTGGGCACCTTAAATCTCTGTAGCCTAGCAGGGGGCTTCAATGCCAGGTCTCATTCACAATGAATAGCAGCCTATCACTGCCCCAGTTTCGAGTATGTTATACATTTAGGAACAACGTGTGAGACATGCTAACCACGCGTGTTTTGAGAACAAGACAGAAGGACCTTTTATTAAAGTCATATTATAGTCATACAATGTGCTGAGACTGGGTCATCCTGGTATCCAGGGGGGCTTTGTTGCATGTAATTACAGTAGTACACTTCTCGCTTTTTTTCTCCCCTTATTTTCTGTCAGTTCTCTTTAATAAACTATCCAATAAAGCCCCCAACAGAACATGACATATCTGCAACAACACCTATGGCATTACACAAGCTTCCATTGAAAAATTGTGAATGCAAAATGTGCTCAGCAGGACATTTCACAATTAAAAAATAAACTTACCAGTGCTCTCTGAGGGACAGGCAATGGGCAAACTATGGCGCCACAACTAAATGACCTCAAAACATATCTTTGGCATATATCTCCAGTTATCAAAATAGACCTATTTAAGACCGCCAAGACTAACATAACCGGACAGTTGCACTGTTTTATAAAACTGGACCACAATGACATTGCATGCTAGCAATAACAATCACTTCCTGGCTGGTTGGTTTTCATCGCTACCTCTGATAAAACAAATAAATTGTTACCCAATAGTGACCCCTCATCAGCAGTTGAAAAAACTCTTTAACTCAAGCTGTTTTTTTTTTTTTCTTTCAATCTGTGGCAGGTAAACAAGGTCTCCAACCAAGTTCTTTTTTATGCTTTTTTCTTGCTGAAAGACTTTTCTCCAAGAACCTTGTGGGCACATCTCTAGTAAACACTAGATTTAAAGTGGTGCTTTTGTATGATTCTTTGTAGAGAAACTTGGATGTGTCTATTTAAATCCACCAATTGATTAGTTGACGATCGTGATGATCGTAGGGTGTTAGTTGCCTTAAGAATAACTTTCCCTGGAGATATAAAAGCATCAAACATGCATTTTAGATGAATGACATGAGAGTATTCAGTTGTTCATCGCTTCCATTAGCTCATCGCTGTTGAACCGAATGTACAGGATGCAGGAGTTTTCCACCCAAAGTTAGTGTTAGTGATTGGTTCTATAGAAATAATACATCGATAGAGTTATGTTGCAGCATCTCCAAAGCAAATGTCCCTGAAATCCTTGCCAGAAATCGATGCCCTCAGCTCCTCACCCTGCATTACTTTTCAGCACTCTTTGCCAGAAAGTCCTCTCAATCAGTTTAGCTCTATACATCTTTAACTGCTCTTTGACCTCTCTCTTGGTGTTTGTGCCAGCAAACTAAACTTTTGTTTTTGGCTGCTCACACAGCCCATCTACCTTTCTGCTCTGCTATACATCAAGATGGTTATTTAGATGATCTGTCTGAGATGCTGAATGTCGTTCCTTTGTGGAGGCTGTGGCCTTAAGGACATATGCTGACAACAGCTGACTTCACATCATGGCACTGAACACAGCCATTACAGACAGGGAGGTAATTGGATTCACAAATCAGCCATGGCTCCGGGTTTATAGTGGCACTGGGCTTTATGGGTCATATTTCAAGGACTGGTGGGCAGTTTGTCAGAGAGGGCTCGGTGGTAACGAGAAACTGGCGCACGAGAGCGAGTCAAAGGAGAATCTAAACTCTGCTGGGAAACCGGTGCAGGAAAAAAGTGTTTCCTTTAAACTGTGTGTCCCAACAAGGTCTTGTCAAATAATATAGCTCTTAGGTGATATGGACTGAAATACTAGCATCGCTTTTTATTTTCTTTGGTTGAAATTATCCTTTTCACTGTCCTGACCTTGTCTTCTTATAAACACTTTCTCTCAGTTTATCTGCTTCTCTGTTTGCGCTTTACATGCAACTTGTGCCTCTCAACCACTTATTCTATACATATCTATTTCTTCCTGTTTGGTTGTTTTCTCCCTCGTAGACAAATAAAATTCCTCCTGAGTCACAGGGAGGTCGATGATAAAGTGTGTGTGTGTTTGTCATACTGGGTGGGTGGAAAAGCTGAGGAGAATCTTCGTCCTGTCTTCCTCTTCCTCGAGCTGAAACATACTGCAGGTTCTCCGTCATGCTTTCTGTGCTTGTCCCAACAGCAGTCAGGAAGGTGGATCGATATGAAGATTAATTACTGTGTCCAAGTCGAGGGCTGCATCAACAACATGCATTTTTCAGGCCCCTAGTGAGTGACCAAATGCTTCCTTTTCTGACGAGCGTTGAGCTTTCGCTTGTTAGTGTAGTCTCTGGACCGAAGCTGTGCTGAGAGAAAATTGGACCAGGCTCCGGGGGTAACGCGAGGAGGCTCAGTGCAGCTCAGCTCAGCACCACCGAGAGACAAACCAGGGGTTCTACAACCTGCTCAGGGGCCCAGTAGAACCTCCTGGATTAGGTTAACTGTTCTGAGGTATCTGAAGGAAAGTGCCAGCCCAGTTGAATTGTATTTATTTCTCTTGGCTGCTAAAAATGAAACAATTCATTGGATTGATCTGCTTTGGATCAGTTAGAAAAGTCTTTTATAGTAACAACTCCAAGCTAAGATGTTTTTTAGTCAAATGCATGAGCTATAAATACTCAAAATGGAAATGAATCCCTATTTATACTGCTTTGTATTCTGTCAAAATGCTTGCATGCTTGTCACAAGGATTATTTAGTAGGTTTGAGCACCACAGTATCAGTGTGTTTCTATTGAAGCACAATGATAGATTGAGAATGAAAAGTCAAATATGTCATGCTGGTAAATCAACAGCATGTGTTGGGGTGTAGGCCCCGAACTGCCTGAGCAGTGATGAATTCCCCTCCTGAAGGCCACTGGACCTTTTTAATGTTTTTCTCAAGGTGTAGATGTGTTGACATCATCAGATGAACTCGAATCAGTCACAATCACCCGTCATTGGCGGGTGTCAGGGGTGATTATATCACTCAAAACAGCTCCATGGAGAAGACAAAACATATTAAATTATAGGTTGTTAAAGTGACATCTCTAACTCCATTCAAAAACATGTTGTTTTGCAGATTTTTTATTATTTTTGTGACTGGATCTGTATTATTTTTGTAATGATTCCAACTTTTTATAACTCACTACTGTCAACTTGAAAGAGACTATCACTGGAAATGTGCCTAAAGATAGTATAATAATACTTTCCCAGAGATAAAAGCTTGACCGTGACAGTCAGCCTGAATAAAAAAGGACTGAGAAAGGGGCTGAAAATGGCTTTTCTTTTTTATAAAGCTTTGATTTGATACAGAAACCCATTTTATCCAGAGCACCCACAAACTACATGTTTGATTCAGGGTCACTGGAGCAGCTATTCTGTGCAGGAGAGCCAGTCAATAGTTTGGGTCTTTGATTCTCTCGTCTCTCATTTCCCTCCAATCTTGAGTGGACTATTAAAAAACTGTGATTTAATGACAGGACTTCTGTTTTGCAAGGACTTGACTCTGTCCACTTCCAGTTAATTTCAGACCAGTATTAAACTTTGGTCCACTATCTTACATTTCATCAAGAAGATGATGCAGCAGAATGATCTTTGCACACACTGTGTCTGTATTAAGGACTTTAATATTTTCGGGACAAATGTCAATTTCGATTTGGGTTAAAGGCAAAAGGAGTAGGATTTTCTTAAAATGAAAAATGTATCCTTTTCAGTCATGACTTTTGACCCACTATATAAGGTAGAGCCCGACCGAGATGGGATATTTTGAGCTGAAGGGGAAAATGAATTAATCAATAACTGATATGGAGGCTGATAGTAATTCTTTTGAGCTTTTTCACCACTCTGCAAATATACCGCTACTTTCTCAAACAAAAAACTTTATTAAATAATATTTAACATTGTTATACATTTTTATTCATTATATATTAATGTATTACATTGTCAGCCAATTCTATAAATGATAACTGAAAAAATAAGGAATAAATAGGAATGAAATCAATAGCTAAACAAGCATCATTACTGTTGAATGTCAGTCAATTGCTGACTATCAAAAGAAAAGGGTTATTCATAACGGCAATATCGGCCGATAATATCTGTCAACCGATATATATGTCGGGCTCTACTGTCAGGGTGTGGCTGTGTCTGTTTCTGCTGAGTCCCTGCCCTCTGCCTGTATTTTCTCTTTTCTTATTATTTTGCTGTGTTTGGGACATTTCAGGGTGTGGCCCTGAGCTGTAATCCGTGTCATGTGAACTGGAAGCTCTGTTAAATTCTCCTGTTGGACATTACCTTAGCATTAGCTTAGAACGAATATTGCAAAACTCGCTAGTTAATTAAATGTTTACCCGGGGAGTCAACTTTCAATTTTGTGTTTTCAAACGGACAAATCCTTCTCGCTGTGCCTTTAAAGTAGTGTTTGACTGCTTTGTGACATCGTGCTGTGGTTGTTTCCCTGTTGCTGAGCATCATGCTAGTCACACTCTCTTGCACACAGGAACAAAAAAAAACAAACGAGTTTTGCACTCATCCCTTCTCTCCAGCTCACACACAATCCCATTTTCAAATCACTGTTGGAATGAAGCCGTCAGCAACAACAACCGTGAGAACATTTTGCGATTGTGTGTGTGTGTGTGTGCCACGTACACTTGGATTCTTTATTTGCGTGTTTACTCTGTCTATGGAAATGTGTGCCTTGGAATTGAGAGAACTCCACATCAGTCTCCTGTCAGATGTGTACTAACATGTGCTTTCAGAGATTAAAATGCAAAGCAAGGAAGAAATAATTGTCTCTATTTGTAGGTTTGCTACTATCATTTGTTTTCCTTATGGATTAATATGCCAATTATTTTTACTGTTTGGTCTATATAGTGTTCTGAAAAAAATTCTTAAATTCAAAGGCGGTGTCTTCAGATCCTTTGTTTTGTATGACAAACTGTTTACATCTCAAAGCCATTCAATTTACTATCAAACATGACTTAGAAATGCATTTGAGCAGCTGGAACCTGAAAACGGGAAATGTGCTAATTAAATTACTTTAATTAGCACAGTGATTATTCTTAATTAATTGACTAATAGTTTAATCTCCTATCTTAATATTGTGTTTATTAAAAGCTTACAGAGTAGTTTACTGTTGAGATAAATGTCAAATGACAGGAAGGTCAAAAACAAATTGTGCTTCTCGGTCTTAGCACGCATTATAGGGAATGTAACTGTAGTTGATCTGAGAATGAAGAGCGGAGAGAGTTAGCACAGTGCGTGATACGGAAAAATAACTCAGATGTTACTGGATTTCTCTATGTAGTAAATAATCAGCCTGACATTACCATCTTGTTCTTGTCACACACCCTTTCTTTCCTGTTTCCCTTCTCATCACATTAGCCATTGATAATCGTGTGACCCAGGTCCCTGCTCTGTCTGCTCTGATGAGTGATGGATGGATGGGTGGCGTGAGGAGAGACAGGAGAGAGAAAAGAAAGAACAGATGAGTGGAGACAGGCTCAGCCAGATCATAGCCTCCGGAGCTATCCCTGTGCATGATCTATGGGGCTTCATTTGTTTGTGCTGTTTTGGTAATTAAACAGGGGAGGCCCACTCAGTGGAGTCTGGCTGTTGGCTTAGTTTCTCTCCCCTAATCTTCCCATAAGACCAGATAATTAATGGTGAAATGGCAGGAGTGCCCGCAGTCCTTCTGTTAATGGAAAGGATTCATCTTGTTTACACAACTTACTCCTTGTTTCGTTATTCAGAGCTTGGCCAGGGTGTCATCGCCGCGGTGGACAAGCATTTGAGATTTGGCGTCTGTCCAGTCGTATAATGGCAGATGATATCGTGACAAGTCCTGGAGCAGACATGAATATTCTCAGCTAGGATTTATCCCTCATCCTAATTGTCCAACTTTATCATCATTGTTTGTTTTAGCCACGCATTAAATGGATTATGAAAGTGCTGAAAGTTCAAGCATTTCAATCCCAACAAATCATCTGTTCCAGTTTACACAAGAAGTACTTTAAAATACTGACATTTTAAAATGTTCTTTGGCTGGCATGGTAAAGGATATAGCTAATATTCTATGTCCTTATCCACAAATCCCAATAGAAGATTTAAACCAACAGTAACATACAGTAGATAAACAGAGTAACAGACTTATGTGTTCTCAATATTTTCCAACCTCCCAATCTGTCTGTGGTCTCAGGCGCATCAGTCCCAGCTGAATACATAAATCTTTAGAAATGGATCACAAATGTATATTTGATTTCCCCAAAAATTTAATTTTTTTATTTATTTATTTTTTTTTAATGCACAAATATCAGTCTTAAAAATCCAGCATCGGTCAGGTTATACTAGTTGATATTCATGGTTGGATTTGGTCTTTTCATGATATTTGTTTTCATCACAACAAATACAGACTATCAACAAATTTGCCCTTTAAAATCACATGTCTGATCCCAGTCTATATAAAGCTGAAGACTAGCGTAGGATTAAGTCAATGCTTTTCCCTCTGACCTTGGATGTTATTCCATTAAATATATCTTCATCCTCTCTCATTGAGGAGTGTCTGCCTGAGTGTGACTTGTCACACAGTAGTCGGACACGTAGCCTGCAGGTAAACAGCAGAGGGGAAATGAGAGACATGCCCATGGTGGAAGTGTTCTTGTGGGCAGCTAGCTACTCAAATCTCCCCCGGAGCAATATTTTGACAAAGGCTTTTGAAGAGCTGAGCTGTCAGCGTCAGCCTCCTGACCAGACCCTCATTAGCCAACACCACCACCACGAAGAGAACAGGCGAAATGGAGACAATTCTTCAGCAGCACTCAGGAGAAAATAGCTCTCTAACTGCAAATTAATTTCAGAATAAGGGATTCATTGGGTGAGAACAAGGTGGGGAGCGCATTGAGTATTGTTTGGTGAAGTGGGTTTCTCCGTATGACTGACATGCCACACAAATTCTCATTAATGTGGATCCGAGGGAGAGCGTAATCCCCAGAAGCTGCTTAAAGGTAAACAGCAGTGTGAGGATGGGAGATATTCCCTTGGTGGACTGGTTGTTTTGGGTTGTGTTTAATTGTCTTTGTACATGTTGCCTGCTGCTGGAGTCTCCCATCAGGTGCTCGAGTCTTTGTTGTAGAGAAGCGATGACACTACGACAATTAATGTGAAGAGAGAGACGTGAGCATCTGCAGAGATCGCTGGCTCCACAGCAGTTATTGGCTAAACTGGTGCTTGGAGCTCTAGAGGGCTCTTTGCCTTGGTGAAGAAAAAAAGGAGTAATTTATTGTTACTTTCTACTTTCTTATATTCACATGCTGAGACACTTGAAGCACTCATTTCAACTATGTGTGGTTGGAGCTGGTTGGCAGCGTTGCACTGTGCAGTATGTGGAGCTGGCTGGATGTGACCCCCATCGAACCAGATCTGATGAAACAATCTGAGGCAGAGTCGGCTCAGACATGAGAACTCCACATGTCCTCTCCTAATTTAGATGGGATTTTCAGTCATTCATTCATTCATTATCCTTAACCGCTTATCCGAACACTGGTCGCAGGGGGTTGGAGCCGAGGCCGGGCGAGAGGCGGGGTACACCTTGGACGGGTCGCCAGACTATCAAAGGGCTGACACAGAGAGACAGACAACCACTCATGCTCTCATTCACTCCTACGGGCAATTTAGAGTTGCACATTTAATTTAAGCTGCATGTCTTTGGACTGTGGGAGGCAGCCGGTGAACCCAGAGAGAACCCGTACTGACAATAAAAAAAAGTGTGATCTTTAAAAAGTATTTTTGTTGTTTTGTTAAAGCAAAGGAAAGGAAAATGTATCTTTTTAACAAAACAACCTCACTCTGAGGTCAGTTTAGTAGCTGTAGTAGACCTTTTATCATATCTCATTATATTCACTGGCACATGGCGTTGATAGTTGTCAAAAAATTGGAAATGTTGAAATTTCTTTTCTCATTTTTCCATACAAATGTCTTTTAAGTCCTCAACAGGCTCACTCTCATCTGCTGTTAAAGATCATGTGATATGATCGAAAGCTAGAAGAGCAACTAAATCGACCTTGAAAAGGATTAAAACATTTACAATTACAAACCACTTTACAAACTACTTTAAAGGGCACATTTTCCAACTTTCAATCCCAATATTTGAATACGGAAAGGGCATGAAAGTATTTAATAAAACTGCCCACTTGAGCTCACCCCCACTGGTTCTGGCTGTGTGATCCAGGTCAGATATCCAGCTATATTTCCCTCTCCCAACAGGCACTGTGTGAGCCACAGCAGTGTGCTGCCTCCTACCGCTCGCCCCACAGGACAATTGCGAATGGAGACCATAGTTTATAACCATCATAAAACCACACAAAGGCTGCTGGTGCAGTAAAATTCCATAATTCAGTTTCACATTCATTTGCATCGACAATCATAACTCCTTTGGAGCCGGTCCAGAAAAACGCAGCCAAGAATGAACATCTTGTTAAAGTTTAGAGGGCGTCCTCTTCCCCACTGAAGCCCTTAGAAACATATTTCTGCAATATATCAGATGGAAATCTCTGCATTTTTTTCTCAAGACGTATTGGGCTGTACGTCAGTCCAAAATGAATCAAAACAGTTAGCAGTTGTGTCAGCAGTTTTTAATCTTGAGATGCCATTTGCATTTGTACAGAGGTTTTCCTGTAAGGGAGTAAAAACGGAGCAGCTTTCACTTTACATTTAAACATCTCTGAGCTTACAGCACATCATACATATATGATAAATCTGACTTTGTGAATCTTTTACCACCCACGTTCGAGAGGCAGCGGCAACATGTCATTCTCTATCATTCATTAGTAATCTCACTCTGGTCTTTTGGGGTTTTCAGACCAATGGTATGGAACTGGGTCTTGTACAGACAGGATTAGGGTTCTGCTGTGGTCCATCATCCAGAAATAGCACAGGCTGGTTTGCCGGCTGCTCTGGGACTGAGTGGTTACCGGAGGGCTTCAAGGTATTTAGAGGTCTGACCATGTTGGAGTCTCACTAAGGCTGCTTCTATATAATGAAAGTCTTTGCTAATCTGTCTGTAATTCTACCACAAATCACAAGTGCATCAGCAGATTATTCTGTCTAGCCTTTGAAATCCATTTGTACTATTCAGTGTTGACATGCAGATATATTAGTTTTAGACTGATGCACCTGTTTGACATCCCTGAAGTATTTTAATGTTCCCGACTGGTTAAGAAATACAAATATTGGAATTACTAGTCTGTTTCTCATCTTTGAATTCAGTGCAATAAAATATACATATCCGTCACATCTGGGGTTCTGGTCGCACTTTCTGAGGTGATTATAGTGATTTTAAAGACATATCTACTGCTTTGGTTCAGTTGAATGGATATGTATGATGTTTTTCCAGTGCTAGTTTGAAGTGCCAGAAATCCCAGTTTTGTAATGAGAGCTCCCAGATTTGGCGCTTTATCCCCACCTTGCACTTTCCCCTCATCTCCCCTCTCTGAATGACATGTTTCTCGGGATGCTGTTTTCTGTTCATTAGCTTTCTAAAATGTTCCCTTTTTAAAACATAGCCAGAAGTGAAAAGTAAGAGAGCAATGAAATGTGCCACAGGCTACTGGATATAAACCTGGGTGCTCTGTGACTCACACTTTCACATCAAGACTGCAGGATGGAGCCGGAGCTGGGACCTGTCCAGATGGAAATAGCATTTAGAGGCAATACTGAATTATTTTACATTAGTGATCCTGATTGAATCTATGGTTTTATTCCCCACACAAACTACTGATGGAGCATTATCACCACTGCCAGATACCAGAATGCATCATTGTGTCGAGTATGTATAATTCATGAATTACATGAAGAACATCTGACATGGGAGTTTTCTGAAAAGAAGTGCAGGGCATACAGTGTTTCTAGCAAGTGCTTCTCCTGTTAGACAAGTGCTCTATTGATTGGCAAGGAGATTGAAATTGATTGAGAAGGAGACTGAAATCACTGAATCACTCCAGCTAAAATTATGTTCCCACTCTCCTATTTCAATGGTAATGCATACTGCACAGGGCGAGTATTATTATCTGGCAACCCAGAGAGTTTATCTGTGCTGAAAACAAAGTAGTTACATTTTGAAAATGAAAATATTTTGCACAATTGCAAGAAACTAGTGATAAGCAATCAAAAAACAAACTGATAATCTGTTTTTTTTACAGGTGAATATTTGTCTTTGGAGAAATGCATCACAGGTTTGAAACACGAGCAAAAGCAGCACAGTATTCTGCCAATATATTGATGTTGAAAATGTTAAATTTGACATACGGTCTTGTTCTGGTGATGAGCTTACAAATGGAGACGCTGTTTAATTGAAGCCTAATTTAAAACACTGCTTCCACCTTCACCATCCTATGTTTTGTTCAGCTCACAGAGAGTTACCCCCCTTAACCTAATCAAAATCGAACAAAACTCAGGGAAGAATTGTTCAGTACAAGCTTTACAGTAGCTGTAGATGAAGCATACAAATCGAATCTAGCAAGTGCTGCACTGTTAACCTCGCTTCAGATACGAGAAAACCTGCTCCCACCAACGCATTTGTCCAACGCATTAAGATCTCTTAATGGATATATGCGTCAGATAGCAGTAGGACTCTTTATTCATTACGGTCGGTTGAATGGCTTCTGCCGGGCTTGGTCGCCTCCTCTATAGCTGGATAAGTGTGATCTATGAACTGGCTAATTGCCTTTGTCCTGATCGCTTCCATGACCGGGCCATTAAGAGTCTGGAAAGGTCATTTCCTGTCCCTATTTCTGTAATATCCATCAGGGAGATTCAGCCACAGCAGAGTGGAATGACATTATTGTAGGATTATTGTTTGGTTTATTTGTCAAATTATTAAAGCTAGTCCCCTGAGTGGACAGCATGGAATGTGGAAACAGCTGGGAATTTCAAACTGGTTTTCAAAGAGGCCAGCAGATGGTTAGAGGGGTACTCAGAGCTGTAATGCTACAATTGTGCCTGCACTGTATGTCACAATGAGGAGAGAAATCAAAGATTAAAAGGGAAAGTTTAAATTTGTCTATGTGGAACTGAACTTTAAGAGAAACTTGGACTTAACTGTCCATAGCTGCTGTAAGAATAAATAAAAATATTGACTCAACATGGATGGATACTTTATACTCTAGTTTTGTGCACTAATGCAGAATGGATACTTAATAGTTAAACCTCTAATTTAGACCAACTGCTAATTAGCTGACAGGACATGAGATGATTATGAGCGCTGTGTAATTCCAAGAATCCTGTTTTTTTTTTTTTTTTGGCAATGCACATTTAAGTAGATTTATTTTTTCATCAATAGCAGAGAACCTTTCGATCCATCAAGAGGCATAAATGACAGTAAACATAGGATTTGACATTTGTCAGCCCATAAGGAGGTATTTTAAAGCACAAACGATTATAATTCTTGGTTTATTTAAAGCCAGTTTTTCTTATAACAACCACTTAAGATTTATATTTCAAAAAGGAGTTTTGGCTTCTACACAAAGACACCAGAGTGACAAAATGTGTTCTATTCTGGTGCTTGTTGGCGAGGGACATGAGGACACATTTGACAAAGTAGAAAATAAAGCTGTGATCGAACATCAGTGGGTAGACGGGATGACAGTTCTTGAGTAGCAGCCTGCAGATCATGAGTTTGTACTGACAGTATCTGAACTTTTTTCCCAACTAATGTTATTAATAGGGTATGGGCTTATCGTCCCTTGCAGGCACTTGTAAATATGCAACTCTCACTGAACACACATTTTGCAGGGTATAGAACATATATAAGGGCTGCAACTAACATTTTGTTTTGATTCTTTATTTGCCTGATCATTTTGTCATGCCAGAAAAGTAATACAAAAAAATGCCCATCACTATTTCCGAGAGCCTCTTCAAATTGCTTGTTTCGTCTTTGTGTTTTTGTTTTTATATCCACTACTTTTCTTCAATTCACCTTGCTTACAAATATGAGAACTCTATTTTTAACACCCCTGCCCAGTAAGTGTCAATTCAGCCTTCCAGCAAAAAACATATAGAACTCCTGTGCCGGCTTACCCACTCTGTAAACCCACTTTTGCCTTTGGTAACATCAGATTTCCCCTTAGTCAAAGTAAAAGTGCGTCCAGGTCATTTATATATATTCATTTTTAAATCCTAGCATAGCACAAAGTTTCTCTCCTGTTGGCTGCTGACAGTGTTGTCACCCGAACACTCAGTCCCACTGCATGACAGGAGACGAGGTTTCTACAGTGTTTGGTTCAAAACTAGTTTTGCTGACTTCATTGACAGTCAGCAGTGGAGCTGAGACACAAAGTGCGCCGCTCTTCCATTGCCCTCCATTTCCATTACCCTTCTCTGGACTTCCATCACAATTAGGTTTGTGGTGAGGGCACTTTGAGACAAGATTTGGTTTGTCAACTCTACACCCTGTCATGCGGTTGCTCCTGCATTTCTCTGTGCTCAGTGATGCAGCTGGATAATGAGTCAAGGGATTTGACTGACGAATCATGGTCGTCTAGACTGATGACTCAAACTGTCAACCTCTCAAGGGGACAGACCTTCTAATGATGAAAAGTTCTAATTATATACTATGGATGCTGTTCTCCATCTAACTGAAAAAGAAGTCTCTCTCCATCTGTATGTCCCTGAAGTTTCTCAACAACCTTTCTTCCAAGTCACTTCACACCTGTCGCATGTATTGCTGAGAAAGCTCTTGAGAACTAAGACTCATATTTATTAGTGGTGTGTTATGTACACGTCGTGTTGTGTATTGGGAGGGATCAACTCTTAATTATCACATTTCAAAATGGCACCCCTCGCTCTCTGTTGCTTGCTTAAGTAAATTTGATAATTGGTGAAGACAGACTGGAGAGACTAGAGGTGTGACACTTGTGTTCCTGGAAATAGCCTGGTCCCAAATAGATAGCTGTTTGCAAATGACTTGTATACTTAAGCATTGCTAGAGGATGACTATGGCAACTATGGCGACTATGGCGACGGTGTTTGAATGAGCGGGTCTCGAAAGACCAGAGGCCAAACAATGAGCACTGCACTAGTATTATTCTGTTGAGCTGGCAGGATGCATGTGTTTTTCTCTCCTCTGCTACAGCTGGCTGGTCCAGTAACTACGAAAATCCCAGTTTTATTAACATATTCTCCCTTCTGAAAGAGTGTTCTCAAAGTACAAGCCAATAAAGTTTTCTTTGGGACTTACTTTGCTGATTGGAGTGTTTGGCAGAACTGCTGGCATCAATCCTACTACTATAGCCTTGCCAAACTCATATTTTGAAGGATTTGGATGCATGTGTGTGAACGTCTTCCCCAACAATACTGGTATCCGTCTTCTCTGTTCCCGTTTGAGCATTCAGAATTTGATGCATTACTATTCTTCCTACAGTGGCATACTTTGCATTTGAAGCTTGCACCAGAGGTTACATTAAAAAGATGATTCACTTTACCCTTTGTCACTATGTTTCTCCCTTTAAATGAGTCAGAGCTTAGCTTTAGCATGCATCAGTGGGAACCCAAGGCATTTGAATAAATCAAATAAATCATTGTGCTCCTAAGTGGGTGTTTACTTGACTGAGTGCAACCTGTTGTGACCCCAACTGCTCCCAGCTTCCCCGAAGTAAAACAAAGATGTTGTTTTTCGCTCTTGTGGCCCTTTTTGGCTGTTTGCTGTATTTATGCCTTAAATTTCAGGCTGCCAGCTTTTGGAATAGATTCTTCCTGATTTGTTCTCTGGTCATTAAAGGATGAAGTTTCTCTTGCTTCACTGACTGATTCCTTCTGGCACACAAAAAAACCTCTTTGCCACAATCACATCCCCTCACATTTTCCAGTGACAAAACAACAAGGGACTTCAGACAATGAGTGCTGACATTTACTGCCACAGGGTCCATTAGCACTCTCATGTGTGACTAAATATTGCTTTTTTTGGTACTCACAGTTCCAAATGTTAGCATGTCTTTACTTAAGTGAAGGCAAAAGGGGACAAAAATTAACAAAAAGTGAGCGTTCATGGCACACTTTGTGTTGTCATTTAAAAGACAAGGCTTGAATTTCAGCGTTGATTTTGAACCCATAACAGTGTTGTCAAGTGAAGTGACAGAAACATTATACTTTCATTTTATTCTCAGTTAAATATTAAAGGGGCATTACACTGATTTTATGCATGAAGGCCAGTGAACTCGTGATGAATTATCTCGACTTGATCTTTTGCCAAAAGGCTTTTTTACAAAGCGGTAAATCAAATGCAAAAAGAAAGACACTACTGAGGTGCATCATGGGAAATGCTCTAGCAGAGTTTTTGGAGTGTGGCCTGTATGAAAGGGACAGTTCTGATTTTTTGGAAAAAAAAGGTAATACACTAACTCAACATAGTTAATGTATTACCTGCAGTCGATGCCCCCAGTTTGAAGAAGCAGGCAGGACTGAAGTTAAGTAATGAACTGCTGTGAATTGGGCCAGCAGTGTAATGTATTCTAGCCACAGCAAAGGGCCTATTATCTAAAATAATATTCAAGATGTTTTGACTGCTTTACGTTGCTGTCAGACAACCCCTAAACCCCTAAACAGTATAGAATGGCTTCAGTTCCCCTTGCAGTGGGTGTGTAACAGAAAGGTAAAGCAGTTAAAATATTTTGAACGTAACATACACTTTAACTTTAAATGATTTATGTATTTTGTGGTGGGCTATTATTTAGCAGGCTAAAATATGTCTTACTGCTGCCGCTGTCCAGAGTTGTACATTGCTTAGCTTCTATGCCGTAAATTCTGCCTGCTTCTCCGAACTGGAGACCTGCCTACTGCCATTAGCTGGAGGCAATAGGCTTTGGGATGAGGACCTCATACAAACCATAAAACATATTCACATAGTATTCCAAAAGACATCCATGGTGTTGCACTCAATTGTACACACAAACTGATGGAAGTAGTTGGAGGAAGAGAGAAATTTCAACCTTGCTTAGTTTGGACCCATATTTAGTGATGTCTCTATACTCTTCATAGGTTGGCACATAGTTTGATGAGTGCGGTGTTGACTTCTGGCTTTAGAAGAATGAAGTGTTGAAGTGTTAGCTGTGGCA
This sequence comes from Serranus cabrilla, assembly GCA_903364295.1. Lineage (NCBI taxonomy): Eukaryota > Metazoa > Chordata > Actinopteri > Perciformes > Serranidae > Serranus > Serranus cabrilla. The sequence continues at coordinate 327,525 of CAFUXE010000231.1, read as the reverse complement.
TGGTTTTCCTTTCAGTTACAGTTAGACAGAGAAGGGTGCAGAGAGAGAGGGAATGACATGCAGCAAAGGGTCGTGGGTCAAAGTTGAACCTGTAGCCGCTGCAGCAAGGTCTCAGCCTTTGTACACAGGTCACACACTCTAGCATTTGAGCCCCCGGGCCGCCCCGTTAGCCTGTTTATTTTAATGTAATGCCTTCATGTGTAAAAACAGCTGTCTAAACACTGTAGACTGTGGTATGGATCCCTAATCCACCAGTGAAAGCAGGGGCCACTGAAATGGCAGTGACAGGAAAGCCTCCAGATGACAGCAGTAACAAGTGAAATCAGAGAGTCGTCTCCTTCATCATATAGCTGATCACAGCAGAATGTGCACGTACAGTACTGCATACATAACTGTCGATGTTAAAGCAGGGCTTTAGAGCTCTAACTGCTAAAAACAAAAAGTGCTAAACTAATCAGCAGTTGTATCAAGGCAGCATGTGCAGTATTTCCCCGTCAGCATTGTAGATCGTGATCAACATCAGACTTCACAGCGAGGACTTCGGCTTCCTGGACCAGAATTCAGAGCTCCAACTCATGGAGAATGACAAGTAGCCATCTGGTAATTCTTCTCTTCAGACCTGTATGGGAGCTACATCCCGAAATAGCATCAAAGGCAATGAGTTGTCTTTTGAAAATGGGCTGTTGCATCTAGAGCGCGGAGATCTCACTTGTATTGTCACTCTGGGGGTCTGATACATTTGGATACGGATACAATCACAGCCATTCTGATTTCAGAGAGAGGAAGCTTCATGCACAAGACAAACAATACAAACAGCTAAGGAGCACTTTTTACAAGTATTAATTGACACACAAGGGAATAAGGCTTCTTATCTGCTCTCCTTGAAACTAAGCACAGCCTCTGGGATGTTCTGAAGTGTACTGACAAGGTGTGGGCACGCTGTTCAAAACCAGACTCAAACAGGGTTTACAAAGAAATCTGTGAAGTTGTGACACCGACTGTGAGTCATGAAAATTAATTTCTTGAAATGGCTATGAATTGATTTAGCCTGATGGCACAAATGTGGGTGAAATTTGGCACTGACTGCAAGACTCAGCCTTCCATATTATTTTAAAGGTATTATCTTCTCTCAACAGTAACTTGTTACCCATTTAACACACTGAAGATATCAAAGTTGTCTCATCTGGCTTAATGCTCCTAGAGAAGGTAATTACTGAAATAAAGACTAATTGCCACAGCTTTAGAAGAAATATATGTACACCATCCCGGTGCCCTGGGGTTATAATAGTCTCCAATTGAACAAAAAAGAGAGAAAGCTTTAAAAACACCCATTAAAAAATACCGCTGAAGAATGACACATTCACCTAAGGCATCAGTAAGTATAGACAATTGAAGCAGAAAATGACTGAAATGCAAAATGGGAGAGAAGCTGGGTGCTTTGAGTCACATTAAATGCTGAGATAATGACTGAATATCGGTAGATCTATTATCATAGATGCTTGCTAAGCTTTAAACAATCTTGTCTGAAAACAGATCTCTGTCCTTGTTTGCCTTTTCTCATAGTTTTTAGGAGTTTTGGGGCTTTGTGACAAACAAGGACGCCGCTAACAATGGAGGAAATTAAGGACGGAAGTACTTAAACCAAGAGGGAAATTTCCACTTTAGAATAAACACTGACCCGTTCCTGTTTGTTTTGTCCCAGTGTCCCTCTCCTATATCTTTGTAATTTGTTATTTTGTCTTTTTAAAGTATATTAATATGCCTCGATATTGGATCCTTTAGGATTGGGGGAAAAAACGTCAGTTATACATGGGGCCAAAGGCAAGTGCAGGTCGCATCTTGCTGCTTTTAAAAGCCTGCGTCAATGATGGCAGCTGCTCACCATAAATCTCTTCTGTCCTCTGTACCAGCTCATTCCCTCACAAGGAAAAAAATATATGTGGTCTGAAGTAAATTATAGAGCTGTTGAGATTTCAGAACAGGCAGAAAACAAGACAAAAAAAAAGAAGTAGATGGCAGCTAAGCACTGGAGTGAAGAGAAAGGCATAATTAAGAGAAGCTTGCATATGAGAAGACAGATGGGTTAGAACAAGAGGTGGCATCAAATGAAGTGGAGGTTTATGGACAAGCAGACGGTGCCAAAACATGGTGATATACATTTGAAGCCCTAAAAGAACAGTCGGTCCCTGCTGAGATCTAATCCCGTTTTAATTATAAGGAATGACTTGCACCTTACTCTTAAAGAGCAACCATGTTTGCTTTAAATAGTGTCTGTGACAGGATCGAGGGCTTCAGTGCTCAGCTGCTTATTGTAAATCAGCAGCTGGTCAGCCGAAGTGTGCGCGTGCAACCACAAACAGACTCTACTTTGCACCGCAGCAGCAGTTTTAGCCACTTTGTTCTTAGAAAGTTTTAAAGTGAATCCCTGTGATGTGATGGACTCAGCAAAGAGCGGGCATAAAGCACAGTCAGTTGTCGAGCCAAGTGTGCTTTTAGAGATGACCGTTCACAGGCCCGCACTCAGACACACACGGCTCTCCCGGCGTGCCATTGTTGAAGTACGTTGGAGCCAGCGAGCCACTCATTAGCCATTCCTCTGGAACAGAAAAACACATCTACATAGGCTGGATGCTTTTCTAACAGATTGCAAATAGCTTCACCAACTATTTAAGTGAAGGGCGAGCGTTCCCAAAGTCATTAACATAAGAGCGTCCGTGCCAGTCGTAACGCATGCCATGCTGTAATAATGATACAATGATTGCCCACATAGCCAAGATATCCTCTGTACCGCAGCCTAATTGTTGATATCTTGATCTGACCATACACTGCATGCATTATAGTATCCTGTCTTTCAAAGGGGAGGCCAGATGGTAAGAGCTTAGACATTCTGGGGCCTTGAGGACAGGAGATAGAACAGTTCTCCAGGGACAAACCTACATTTTCCCTTTATTGCCTCCCACCACAAGCGACATAATGCATGCATGCATGTGTTAGCTAACATGACCTTTTCAAGTGCTGTGTTGTCCAAAGCCATTTCAGGGTGTTTTATTCCCCTTTCATTTATCTCACTGTCGCCTTGCATTTCACTGCAGTATATAAGTCCTGCACCTCTGTAGAATTATGGCTGGAAGTGGGAAAGACTCAAAAAAGGAAAAAACGCAAGTTTAATTTCCCTGAAATTTTTTTGAATTGGAATAAAATGGAATTAATATAAACAACAATTTTCCAAGTGCCTACAAGTGTCATGAATATTGGAAAAATGATTGTGTCTCCTCATGCTTTACTTATCAAACTATTCACATTTTTACAATCTTTCCTGTCCTCTCCTCTCTGCTCTGTGTAAACAACCTACTGTTCTGTCCAATATTCTTGCTTTTCAGTGAATATTTGTCACGATCAATCATGGCTTCACAGTTGCGCTGAGTAATTCAGAATTTAATGTTTTTAACAGGATCTAGTTGTTCCAAACATTTTTGGGGAGTTTAATTTTGACAGAATTATTGCAATTTAAAGCTTCGTTTTGGTAAATTTTTCAAGGGAAAACTTTTTTAAGGCATGTCGGAGAGTTCAAATTCCAACAATAATGCCTGTTTTCACAGCTTCTTTCTACGATAAACTGTGTATTTTTGACGATTGTTTAAAGAAAACATACTTTCAGGGGTTCAGGACAGTAGATGGGACAGTTCTCCTGGGACGAACCTATGTTTTCACTTTATTACCTCCTACCACTAGCGGCATAATGCATGCGTGTGTAAGCTAACATGACCTTATCAGCTGCTGTGTTGTCTTGTTACACACACACACTCTTGTTCGCTCACTACATTTAAAAAAAAAGGGCACAGGCCTTTTGACAGTAGAAAGCGGATTAGTCTGAAAACCAAAGATTCTTTGTGAGTTTAATGGAATAGAGATGAGTGGATGGGAGATTTAAATAAATTAACCTTCAGTGAATTCCCCGAGGCCTGGAGGAATGACAGTTGGGGTCTGAGGAGGAATTTTCTTCCTTGTCACTGATGATATGAATAGTCATGACATGATTATGATGCGCTAGTTAACCTGAGCTTCTGTTTGAAACACAGCAGCTGTGAACAGTGAATATATTGACAAAGTAGAAAACAAAAAATAATTGCCCTCGCTTCACATTTATAACCCTCTGCTTTGTGTATTTTGCCCTTTACGTGTCGCAGTGTGTTCCTGCTCCATATGCCAGTGTATCGGTAGAGTTTACATCGCATGCAGAGTTGGGCAAATTTGTAAATGCACAATGAGATGTTCCAATGCTAGCATTGTTTCAAAATGTCATCACAACATCAGGGAATAGATTAACCTTTACCAATCTCCTGACTGTAAGAACATAATTCTTTCTACGTAGTCATCATGATATTAACCCTGATTGGTGCCTCTGACATTTAATTAAAAGATGCAAAAATCTGGATACTCTTGATGGGTGCGATAATGATATTATTAGACAAATTGAGATTTGCAGTTTGAACATTTTAAAAAATTCTACAGCTTTGTCTAATTTGTAAAATACCAGGTAAAAACTGTGGGTTTTTTGAGTAATTACAACAGAAGTTGAGCAGTCTTTTGTGATAATAATAATTTTTGTAGCAGTATTGTTGGTGATAAATATTCATCAGGACTCTTCATTTCCCTGTGATCCCTGTGCAACTGTTTTGCCTGTGCTTTGAATTTTTATTACTGACAGCACCTGCTACATCCCCAAACAATGGAAGTGTCATTTGTTCAACAATAATAATTGTCATATTTTATGTATTTATATAATCAAAATAATTATTGTTGGAGCGTTGAGTTTAACCAGATTCCAGATTTAAAACAGACATTTACACAGTGTAAATGTCATTTAATCGAAAGACTGACTTTGGATTCATAGTGTGCAAAGTTTGAGCAACATAAACCCAAAACGCATTATGGGTAATAAATAAGTTAAATTTAAATTTCCTCAATGTTTAATTTTATAATGAAACTATTTGACAGCAGATGAATAAACACCCACAGCCATCCTGTAGATCAGAACCCAATAAAGTCGTGAAAAAAACGTAATAAAAACAGAAGGCACTGATTTGCAAATCCTTTGAGACCTTCCTTCAATTAAATACAGTACAAAGACACGACCTCTAATCAGAGCTGTATAGTGTAGCGGTGTCCTCTCCCACTGTCATCTTTACGACCGAGCTGACACAACAGAGATCAGCTTTTGGCCGATATCCACTGAAACAATCAAAGTTAACAACTTTATCGTGTATCACCTCCCATGGAGGTCTTGAGGGGTAAATGTTGACATAATAGTAGCAATAATCAGTAGAGAGGAAATGAAATGGAGTATTTTTCTCGGCCAACCACAAAGAGAGCATCGCCATGGGGTCTATTGAGAATTAGACTTTGGGATTTTTGCATTGCAGAAAATAAGCTCTGTGGCAAACACGTTTCTGATGCTGAATGGTTTTGTTCAGCAGGATAATCTTCACACCATGAACACCACTTTTATGATGTTTGAAGCGTTAATGCAACAGAAGTAAAAAGCTAACTTTATGCTACAGAGAACTATACCACAGTTGCATGACTTGAACCTCACTACTGAGCTTTTGGCAATCTTCAAGAAGTTAACCAGCCGTTTGGCCAAGCTAGCAAATCCTAGCCTAATAAATTATTTATTGTTTACAGGCCACAAGAGTTTGCATGAGCTCCAAAAAACACGACTAGCGGCTGTGAGGTGGACTAGAGAGAGAGATTTCCCATCCATGTCCGGCGTGATGAAGTATAATATCCTCAACAAACGCTGTAGTCTCATTTAACCCCTTGTTAGCAACCATTTTATTGAACATATTTTATGTCGTACAACAAAACACGAACATCTCTTTAGCTTGCATTAACCACAGACCTCATTTCAGACAACCACCAACCCATTCAAAATCCTCATTGAGTTTGAGAAGATAGACCTCCAGGTGCTAAAATGCAAACTTACTTCCTTGTTCAAGAACTTATTCCTGTGAGGCCCCATTAGGGTTGCACAGCTGATCAGTAGCCAGTATATTAAAGGTTCAGATTCTCCTCTGCTCTTTGTGCCGCTGCCTGTTTACAGCAGAGCAGAGCCCACAGCAAAAGACAGCAAATTGGACTTTAGGTTGTCCTAAATTTAAGTCAATGACAGCAGTGCTTGTTATCAACAAAGTCTGCCAAAAAAGGAGACTGCACAAGCAATTTATCAAACCCATTTCACAAGCAGAACATAAACTTGCACAAATGCGACGTCTTCGGCCTGCTGTCAACTCTTAATCCACTATAACCAATCCTCTGTAAGACTTCCTGTGGTCGCACCCTGAGTGGGGGAGAAGACGCTGAAGCTTTTCCAGTGAATGCTGCCATTTAATGGTCTTTTAATTGTGTCTGGTTTTAATGAAAGCAGAGGTTTTGTTTTACTTGGTTGAAGTCTGTCACTCCTGATGAAGAACATGAGCAGATGGTGTACAAACACCCAGAGAGTACTCATGGTGATTAACTTCTTTGTGAAGAGAAATTTTCATTAAAGCCCCACGACTTGAAAGCTTGTTAGTGAAAGCACCTGACGGTTTCTTTGACTATGATAAAAAACACTTTAGTCTAAGATATAACAGTGGTGCACGGTCTGTAATAAATAAAAGCAATTGCTCACCACAGTTTGCATGAACAACAACCTTTTGGCCTTTTTCTTAAACAAATGCAAGACAAGTAAAGATGCTGTAAGACATTAATTTACTTTGTTGAAATCAGTAAAGCCTGTGGAATAATGCAGCTGTCCAGAAAACGGCCCTGTGTGTCCACCACTTGTTGTTTTAACTGCTCTTTGTCTTTGCTATAAATAGACAGGAAGTGAAAAGCTTGGCTAATAGCCTCATGAGAATACCACAGCTGCTTGGCATGCTTTGCCAGCCATCGCTAAGCCACATCAGTCAGACACCTTGTTTATACATCTGCTAAGGGCACTCATAACTTAAGTCGGCTACCCTTTTTAGGAGGCTGGCAGCTCGTGATCACAGTCCATGTTCTGTTGTTCTGACGGACACTCGGGGCTATGAATAGAGTAATGTCTCATTTTATTGTGGTGACTGGTCTTTAGTGGGACCTAATGGAGGTCTTGTGACTTTTGTTTCATCAGTAACCTTTCAGGTGACTAAATGCTAATTTGGGATCCTGTTTATGGACTCGCCAGCTGCCACCCATCAGGACCGGAGTTATAGCCTGTGCCTGTCACTTTACTGCAGCCCAAAGCGGCCAGCTTTGCAGTGATCGCGATGCGCCATGATTCTGAATGTTATCAGAATGTGACTTGTGACCTGCATGTCTAATGTGTTGCTGATGGACAATGTGACCTCTCTTAATTCCTTTTTAATCTGTTATTAGAAGACTGTGATGCCCTTTCCACCCCAGCCACATGTCGTCCACATGGTCCACTTTCTGACTTCAATATGATCAATTTAATATGCTTTAAATGCTCTAAAATTTCTTTTGGCTGCTGATCGTCACAAGACTCCGTGATTATTTATAATAGTCTGCCTATAATGGATCAAGAAATACTTTTATATACTTGTTGTAATCTCCCTATATAGCACTGTATAGATATAGTTCTAACAACTCAGAAATGCATTATGACACTAATCACAGCACATTATAAGACTTTTATGACTTGTAAGGTAAAATAATATAATATAGTACCTTATATACCCCCCTATCCAAATAAGAATATAAATAACAAAAACAGAATGCATCATATTCTGAATGTGTCTATATATTTATGAAAAAACTGAATTTTCCTAGTTTGAGCATTATGTATCTTGTCTTTTTATTGCATTCAACATAATTAACAAGGATTTGCAAATCAATGCATTGTTTTTGTTTTTTATTATGTCTTTCACAGCGTCCCAACTTTTTTGGAATCAGGGTTGTAATTACTGGTCACTCACTGTTGTTTCTGCAAGCCCATGTCTATAATGCCTTATAGGATCAAACTAACCTGAACCCTATAATCCCATTATAATGCATTGTAATGGTATTTATAATGCATTAAACAAATTATATAATGCATTGCTACTATGAGAATTATAATATATTCTGATCCTTGCAAAAACAAGGATAACTATACTTATAAATCATCATAAAATATTTTAAAATCTGTTACGATCTTTACAAAGCTTATAACTATGATTATACTATATTAAAAGCACATTCTGAGTATAGTTATAATGCATTATAGATAAGGCATCATAGACAGTATGTGCATATAGTAAAGCAGACATTTTTAGACTGGGGTGAACATGCATAGCTTGGAGAACATTCTTCAGCCCTTTATCCATAACTACTCCTCTGTGAGCTTGTTGCCTTTAAGCATTAAAACATTAATCTTATACACCCACTTCAGTTTGGGTCCTGATAGGTGAATGTACCCCGGCACTGTGCCATGTGAGGACACAAATCAGTGGAGCTGAAAGGCAGTTATTTGACATTTATAGTTTGGTAATGAAGTGGAATACTAAGAGAAGCAACTTTGCTTGTGAGGTTGAGGATATGTTAATGCTGTGTGCCACCATCTGGCCCTTTGCCTTGTTCAGATGAATGAACGTGCAGGCATCTACACGGCCTCCATACAGTATGTTTCTTAGTGCTATCTTAGATTAATAGTCCACTGCTGAGGCCATCCCCCCACTTAAGCACTTACCTGCAATGTTGCAGATTTCCTAATGCTCTGCATTATTCATACTTCACTGTTGGGTTTATTAGCTGATAAAAGTTGGATCAAGGGCTATAGGAGAATTATACAAATATGTTACAGAGAGAATCATTGCCGCGGAGCGCAGCAGAGGTTGAAGCTGTGATCTGTGCACAGAGATCACAGGTTTGATCCCCGCAGCTGCCACTTTTCTTTGAAGTCATTATTTTAAAAAATGATCAAGTCATTATGTAATGGCTCTCATATTTCATGATTCGGTGTTGCAGCTAACTTAATTATCTCCATGTCCTGTTGTTGGTGCATCTTTAACCAGACATATTTGAGATGTCCACTGCAGAATCATACGATTTGTAGAGCACCCTTTTGGTTGGTTACATTAACTAAAAACATTTTTATTTTTTTTTAAATTGGTTTTTGGTCACTTTCTCAATATAATTTTTAAATGGCACACAGTGCAGACGGCATAAGATCTTAGTGCTGCAACTTACAATCAAATTTCCTATCCATGATCTACTGTTTTCTCCCCATTGATCAATCATTTCATCTGCAGAATATTGGAAAAAAGGAAGAAAATAAGTAGAGCCCAGCTGATTTTTGGACCAATTTTCACAGAGGGGAAAAAATACCCCAATATGGCAGATATAAGTACATTTTTTAGCTTGAATGACTAGAATGATGGCTGCTTTCTAACTGTATTCGAATTTTGAATTTAATATTTTTTACACACTATCATTATACATTAAATACAATATATTGCATTGCCAGCCAGGCCTAGACAACTGAGAAAATAAAGAATAAATAAAAAAAATGAAAATATATGGCTAAAAATCTCTGTATTATGTGTGTTGTGTTGCTGTGCATTAAAATAAATAAAAATAAAATAAATAGCTAAATAAACATCAGTACTGTATGTTCAGTATCAGTCAGTTACCGATAAAGAATAAATTAGAATTTTGGCCTCTGAAAAAACAGTTGTCTGATTTCTAAAAATAATATAATATAATATAATATATATTTTTTTTTTTCTTCATAATTTTTTCCCTTTTATTTAAAAATTAGTCAACTAATACTTTCAGTTCTCTAAAATGTACTATTGATATTTAAGGCTGTTTGGGGTTAGTCAGCTTCTAATTAGCACCAGATAATTCATGTAGTTTCTTAATTATAAATATGAGAACATATTCAGCGCACATTTCTCCACAGTCTCCACAGCGCAGCTGCACAAGTTGGATTCACATTCGAGGCACTTAAATGGTGTTTTAATGACCCACTGAGTTTCATTGCATATTCTAATGGCCCTGCCTTTTCCTGGCTCACTATACCATTAATGGGCCATGCTGTTAATGCATCCTTGATGTCAGATCAGGTCACTTTCATTTGTGATGTGTCTTGTATCCCATCCTGAGGCCACAGGGCAGAAAGTTTCTCTTATTCCTGCATTTCCTTCATTTACTCCGCAGCCTTTCCGTCCACCTATCTCCACCCAGCCTCTTGGTATTTATTATCCTGCCCCCCTGGGGAGTGATAGTCCCTGACATCACTTCTCCCTCTGGCCAGATGTTGAAACTTAAACACGCCATCCATCAGCCTACAGACAAACGAGGAGCGCCGCAGACAGTGGCGACGACCCAGCAAAGGCGTTCTTAATATACAGACTCTCCCAAAAGCTCACTGCGGTCCTATAGGCTGTGTTCCTTCACTTAGTCTGTACATCAACATATGTTTCTGCTGAGGGCTGTCGGATTTCTGCTTCTGAACCCTGACAACCGCTTCAGAGCTTAAACCCAAAGATAAATGGCGATGTGCAGCCAAAAGCTTTTTCATTGAGGCTGAATCTGTAGAATGCTTTTCTTCACTTTTGCCCTAAAGCTTTTATACTGTAGTAACACTATCACTCGAGAGCAAGATAAGGTGCTGAAATGCACATAAAATGTACCGGATTCAGTCAGTCATGTAGCTCTGCATCAGTTTTTAGAAAAATAAACATTTGAGTGCGACAAATTTCCCTCTTCCTGATTCATCCTTTGCACCAGTCACCTTTTTATCCCACATTCAGAGCCTGTGATGCCTTCTTAAGTCATTCAGGAGACAGAGCTGTGAACTTTTTGGACAAACACACCACTTTTAGCAAAAATAACTTCCTGCCTTGATTTTGAGCCGGAATGACGAAGTAACCGCTGAAGCTCAGTGGCATTTCCCTGTCAGCTGTTCAGCACTGTTTCACTCTTTCCACGGTTTTCTCTTGGCTCTTCTTCACGGGGGAATCTCATGCCATCGACTGAGAGGCTGTCTCTATAAATGTAAGCTGTTGCTGTTTATTGGCGACAGAGTTAACATTGGCAGAGTAATGGATTTATTTCACTCTCTAGACTATTGACATTCATCGTTAAAGAAGTGTGACAGATGGATGCTGAGTAGAGATCGACTCACGGCCTGCGTGTGAGCTCACAGAAGATCTATTTAGACTGATTCTGTGGCAAGTACACAGCCCCCTCTGCCCGAATCTAACAAATCTCCCACACGCAGGTTTAATGTATTTAAAGGTCTTTTTCTCAGCATGTGTTTTCTGATTGTAAGCACAACCTTTGCCTCTGCTCTGAAACACGATTTCCCCTTCATAGACATGTTTATCCAGTTCTTCTTTGCATGCACAAAACCCTGATACCCAGGAAATGTGGAAAACATTGCAGATTGCATAAAGGCAGTAAAAGCAAGTGGGTGTGAGAGGACCAACAACAGATGAGTTTGTAACTACAATAGTATTTAAATTATAGCAGCTTCATATTCTTGCAAAATTCTGTTGCATATTAGACTTAATATCGGAGAAATGAAGTAATTTCTGCTGGTTTCTTCTGTGTTTTTGTTAAAGCCAGGCTTTTGTTCTTTTTCTTTCTTTGTCAGAGTGTCTGAATTGTCTGTCTTTGTTAAACTACCGATCAATCTTTGCCGCTGACCGATCGAATTAAAGAAAAGCAAAGACACAGCTGACAAAGAAATCTATAATCTCATCAGGTGAAAACAAGAAAATGCACCAAAACAACAAAAAAACAATGTGTGTAAGAGTGCACAGTGCCTAAACCTAATGTAAGAGGCTTCATTTTGTGAAGTAGATTTTCTAAAACAAAGACAACAGATAAAATCCTTAATAATGATGTTGTTGACGTTTAAAGCACCTTCTAAGTTTGCTGCTGGCTGATTGGGTCCTGTGGACCTCAGATAGAGCCACATTAATGTGGGGCTTCTGATCTGTTGTGCAATAGAGGGAAAAACAAATCTGTGCACAAAGAAGTGTCATGAATTTTTCATGACTGTAGACCGAGTCTCCCCAGGATCCTGCTCTGAATTATAAACAAATACACAACTCTTAAAGAGGAGAGAATAGCTGATACATTAAGCAGAAAACACAAGTTAAGTTGTTTATCATTTATTAGGACTCAGGAGCAATCTCGACATTGTTCTTTGTTTTCATTACTTATGGATGTAAGTGTTCTTATTGTCTTGTTTTCATGTTATGACTGCTGATGCTGTTTTTGTAAGGTGACAGTGACCAACATCCAAATGCTAAAGAAGACCTAGCTTCCACTGAACTCTGATAAATTGGCCTTATTATAAAGTACATCTGAGCTTGGATTCTTCTTTTACACAGTAAAACTACCTTTATATCTTTTCAAAAGAGGATGAGTTTTTTTCAAAGTGCTGATTTGCTGCAGAGCTTAAAATCCATATTTGCACCCTATTTATAGTATTTACCAACTTTTATGTTAGTTTTGTCTTTTGAACGTTGACCTTGATTGGAATAGAAGGAAACTGCATGTGCCGGTGCGTCTGCACACACAAAATATGGATTCAGGAGTCAGCCAACCGGTGTACCATTGAGCCTCCTTTATTTCTGGGATCAGCACAAGAATGTCTGTACTGTAACTGAAATTCTTATGTAGGAATTTAACTATTAAATTGATTTGAATGCCGAAAGGTTCCTTGTAAATATTTGAAAAATGTGCATTCAAAGCCAGACCTTTAATTATATGGAGGCTGCAACACTTTTTCATGGATTAATCTCCCCTTAAATCTGTGAATCAGTTTAGCTGTTAAAATAGTGAAAAGTGCTTATTGTCATTTCCACAATCCCAAGGTGACGTCCCTAATTTGCTTGCTTTATCCGACCACAAAGTCCAAAGCTCCAAAACTGTGAGCCAACTATCACTTCATAAAAAAACAATTGCAATAAATTCTCATATTTGAGTGGCTGGAAGCTACATTTTTCAGAGTTATTGCTTTAAAAAGTACTTAAACAATGAAATTATCATGTAATTATTATTTTTTTTATTTCCAGACGATATCACATTATCAATAAAGAGCTAGCTATCTATAAATAGTTTTTTTCATAGCACTTTGACCTTTATAAACAAAAGACTTTCATTTTTTTACAATCCTTTACATTTGAATATGTTGAACCCTGACCTCTGCTCGTATGGGTCCATCACTCCCACCATCATTAGCGCCAGTGAAATATGAATGTTTTGTGAGCCTTCCAGTGATGCGTGTGTGAAAGAAGCCCACGGGGCTTGGAGAATGAAAAGCAGAAGCGCTTGAACCTCATGGTGCTTTCTCTGTTTCATAATTCAGTGTTTTCCCTCTTTGGTCGGGTGCCATCGCTTCTTTACCATAATGTGGCTCTCTGTGTCTTCCAGGACTCAACGCTCTGCCCTTTGATCCATCAACCAACAACGACCCTCTCCAGTTCACCAGCTCCAGTGGGCCACTGGTGGCGGAGTGTCCTCCTCTGGAAAACACTGCCGAGAATAGCAAGAAGAGGAAGCGAGCCAGCCTGCCTCCAGGTACTGACAACAACTACCTCACAAGTATTGCACCGCTGCTGCAGGATTATTCTGTGGTCTCAAATCCTCACCGTTTTGCCCACAGCCATGTCAAATTTTAAATGCAAGTGCCAGTAACGCTCAACACAGGATGCCTCCCTCCCTTCATTCAAAAAGCTTGGATACAACAGCTAGATTTTTTACCTCCAGATTCCACTTTCCCTTTCCTCCACCAACATCAAATAGCTGCGATGGGAATTGTTGCATAATCCTATCATTTGGTGGCGGTACGAGGGGGAAAAAAAGTGGCTTAGCTCAGTCTTTGTTGTTTTCGATTAGCTTGCCATGTCCTGAGGCTCTGGTTGTCTGGCCTGTTTGGAGGTCAGGCAGCTGCAGCAGGAGACTGCTCCGCTGAGATTGTGTGCCTGACTGTCTGTTACCTTGCCAACACCTCCTGTCAATCAAAACTGCAAACACGCCTTCAGCTTTCGCACACACACACTGACCTGTCAAACAAACAGGGAAACAGGGAAATGGTGCTTCTGTGCACATGTGTGTATACAGAGTGTGCTATAATTAAACAGTAATTTGAGTTAGCGGCTGGTAGTATGTCAAATTAAAAAGAAGACTTTCTAATTAAAGCATTAAAGAAGTACTGATTAATTAATTGCTTTGTAAGTAATAAAGTGAAGACGGCCCTTCAGAGGGAGAGGTGTTGTTCCATGTTCTCTGCTTTCTTGGCGATGCTAATTGGACGGGATTAATACTCTGCATTAACGCAGCCTGAATCAACATCTTTTTTCATAATTCATCTTCAAGTTGCTAAAGTTTAATTTAATTTTAATCCATAGTATAATTGGATAATGTATCATGGAGGGTTGTCACACAAATAACCAGTGCTTCTTTAAATGGTGGATTTATTCAAATGTTTTCAGTTACACATTATGTGTACGAATGAGACATGTCACAATTTCAGTTTCTGCAATTAAACATTTGAGTATATGGCTATAGTTTGGTACATTCCAGAAAAAGTGGCAGTTATGTGACACTAATTAAGACCTGGTAGTCTATAGCAAAACTGTCAGAGCTGGAAAAAAAAGGTTTTAATCGAAAATCGAACTGTGAAGTTGCAGAATTGAAGTTGAAATGACTTCTTGTTTGAAGAAATAATTCCATTAACATTGTTTATATATCCATTGTGCTGAGATGTCATATTGCACCTTGTACTTTTCACACATGTAAAAGCTGATTTAAAACCTAGTGATACCCCTGGTACCTTTTTTTTTTATCACTCTTTCTTAAAGCACCAACAAATTGCATCCAATACAGGTAGACATTTTCTATTTTTAACATTTATCAACCCTGCCGCAGAAGTCCAAGTCAGTCCTCTCCCAGTCATGTTGCATCTGTCACTGTTTGATTCATTTCCTGTAGTTTGGTCAGATTATGTTCGCAGTACAATCCAACTGTGCTTGAGTTAATTTGAAAAGGGGCCGAGATCCCCCCTCGCAAGTGGTCTTGTTTCTTATTTCTTGTTTTGGAGTTTTAGAGTTCGATTGGAGCGTTCACAAGCGATCAAACAGAACGTAACAAGGATTTAACTGCACCAGAGTTTGATTGAAATGGACTAAACTTTGGGTTAAAAGAAGCCAGAAGTTGAAATGACCTATCGTATCAAGCAATGATTGTACTTATAATATTCTTTTTATATCCATAAATGCTGCTGTGATGAGATGTCCAATTAGACCTTGTACCTTTAACACATGTCAAGCTGTTTAAAGCCGGGTAACTCGATAAATGACAAAGAAATCTTCTTTCTCCTCGGTAAATCTAGCTGAATAAATGTTTCTTCACTCCCCACCCCAGTTATAGAAACCAGGGTTCTGCAGAAAGTGGCCTGTAACCCAGCAACTTCAGGGCATATATATATGTGCTGTGTTATTGCTGCTTGAAGAATCAGCTAAATGATGAAGGTCTTGAACAGCTGGAGCTGCAGATTCACTAAATCACACTGTGCAGTCTCGGTCAGGTCCTCCAGCTCTCTGATGGAGCGCCGACTCATTAGCAGCCATGTTGATTGAGTCTTGTTAAGGGACCCTAATGGATAGATTTTTCTCATTACAATTGCCGTTACACTGGATAATCCATCACGCATGTGTGCAAGCATCCATAGCAACACGTACACGTTTATTAAACATTATACAGCTGCATGTTATTCCAATAATTGGTGAGAAGTTAAGGAGGCAACAAGCCAACTGCCTGTTTGATGTGGCCCATGAGGAATCCAAGTCATTCCAGACTTAATACCACCCCGCTGATAGATTATTTTCTAATGATCTTTAAACCAGCACGTCAACACCAAACAACACGCAGCCCAGTCCATAATGAAGAGGCCCTCACCTTCTGTAAACAGTTACAGAAAATGTTTGAAGTTGAATTGATATTCTGTTCACTTCATTCAAAATTGAGTCCACTCACTTCACACTCAGACCCAGTGTGACTAACTGGATATTTTATTTAGTTGAGTATAAACAGCTCCAGAGAAATTTATTTCATTGGAAATCGTGCCCACTTGGTTGGAAATATCCAGTTTGTTGTGACTCTTTTAATAAGGCATTCAAAAAAATCATTGTTGTGCTTCTCTGTAAAATTGAGGCAATGAATAATTGTTTTTTTTGTTGTTTTTTTATCATGCTTTCTTTATCAAACAGTTTTTATATAGTTGTTCTCTTTAAAGTTTTAGACGATACACTTGGCCACCATCTTTGCTCTTTATCTTTTGATTTTTTTGCATCCACTGTATGTGTGTGTCTCTCCCTTAACAGTCCATAATAAGTGGTGTCTTGGGGCGGCAGACACACTGCAAGGATTTTCCTAACTCTGTTTTTTATCAGTTTTACAACACAGCCAGAGATGGCCGTTCCTCCCTCACGTCCCGCTGTGTTTAAGCTGCGGGAAGTGAAGAGAATGAGATTTTGAAATGCTGCTCATTTTTTAGTGGTGCAGGATTTCCCCCTTACAATGAATATAAATGTCAGTTTAGTTGCACATGCACAAGCTGGATATCAGTATCTCGCACCTGTTTTGTTTATATATTACTAATAATAATCTTGATTTGTGAAGCAGTTCAAAGCTTAGATTTCTGCAAACTGTTTGATTGTAGGTGTTTGCGGGTTAAAGAAGAAAAGGACAAGGGCTGGTACGAGACATATTGGTACAGAGTATTTCAACTACCCTACCTTTTTTTCAAGTATTTTTATTGTTATAGTCGTAATCTTAAGGAGAAGGTCAAGTTCTCTAAACAGTGTATCTCATTGCCAATGTGATCTAGTTTTCTAAAACGGCGCGTTTTCTTGCAGCCACTTCCATGTGATGGGTTTCTTTTATTCAGCCAAAAGGATTTTTCTGGGAATTTGCCCAGGTTTAATGTAAAAAAAAGCAATCAACTTAAATTCCAAAAATGTGCCTTATTTCTTTGGCAACCTCCTGCCAATATAAATGGATTAGAGGGCAGCCCCAGCACACATGAAAGTAGTCTGCCATTGATTTAACCCACTGTGCCAGAATTAATCTTGTCCTGGAGAACTCTGCAGCATGAATTAAAATTTCGGACTCACGAAATATCGCAATATGATCTTCCAGCAGAATTTAAGGGTCTAATATGGTTGAATAGTGTGAAAGCATTGGCAGAGTTGTGCATGCATGTGTGTCCCATACATGCACAAGATGAATGAAACTGTGACCCACCCATAGAAAATCTCCATAGCTCTACCAGAGGTCAGAAACTCTACAGAGACGCTTCGAGGCTGGCATTGTTTTGCCGGCCTGAGAGTGACGGGTTCCACAGCTGTGGATAGCAAAGGTCCTGTCAACTTTGGTAATGAGGTGTGTTTTCACTCACTGCACACAGCGCTGTGCCTGCAGCACTCCATAAATAACATCCTACAACCTTTGCAGTCCACCTCGGGTCAATAGGAGAACAAGCATTTGCCTAAATCAGCCCCACTTAAAAGACCATAACAAGGTTCGGGAAATTCGGTCGCATTACCTAAACATATGTGGCAGGAAAACATGCATCACTCGGTTAGAGGATTAATTCCTGGAGACTCCACCGATATATACAAGCTTTCAACAAACTGTTTCTACAGTTTACCATATAGACTGCTTCCACTGTAAAACACCTATGTCTGCGCAGCAGCAAATATAAATATTTATATGAAAAGGCTCTTTGAAGGAGAATGTTTGGCCTTTGGCTGAATGGGTTTCAAGCACCCTTGTTACAAGGTTGTTTGACTGGAAAAAATATTGAGTAGTGATCAGAACGGAGGCATATTTTCAAACCTAAGGCCATGTTTATGGATTCGTCGAAAGCACTTTTAATACCAGGATTACAACCCTCCCCTCCACTCATGTTTGTCTGTGCATAAAAATCAATTAATTAAATTTCATTTCACAAAGGCCAGTGGAAGCCGTAGTTTTAGCAAATAAAAGAATTGTACTCTCACCGATCCAATCTCTTGTGCATTAACCTTTAGCTGGAGCTAAGAGAGAGGTGTTGAATAAAATACTATTGATTCGTAAGCAGAAAGGTTAATGTAATTTAGTGAGGGAAATAAGAATACATGTTGTGTAGGTAGGGAGCAGTAATAACTCTCAACCAACTGGAACATTATGAAATCACATGTAGCAGCATATCTAGTACATACATGAATCATTCCATTCCAGCATGTGTGTACGCTTGAAATATATGTTGAATAAATCTGATTTAGATTTGTCAGGTTTCCTGTATGATGCATTACATGCATCAGTTTTCTAAAGCTGTTTATTGTGAGATAAATGGACTGTTTCCTGTAATGTATAGGTGTTTGTATTCTTATATATTTGTAGCTTTGTTAGGGAAGTGAGAGTTTGAGCAACCCTATACATTCTGGGGAAAATCTGTGTGGTTTTATAAGTTCACAACCATCAAAAGGTACCATGTTGTCAAAAATGTATGTGCCGAATGCAGATGTGTGAACCCTCGACTGCATGAAAGATCTTCATGTTTAGCCACTGAGACGTGACCCATTGATTGGTGAACAACCACTTTAAAGCCTTGAATTTGAACAACCACTGTTTACCTTAACTGTGACATTAATTGGCATGATCGTTTTGCTCACAATAAAGGTTTTAAACAAAACAGTACAATCAGCAATCAACAGTGAACAAGACATTTTTCAGCGAGCTACAGTTTGTTTGCATAAAAATGAAAAAACAATGTTATCTGAAAAAAACATAGGAAAGTTCACCACTAATGTACACACCGCGATGGATAATCTTTGCTACGCCTCTGTCCTAAATGACAGGTGACATCGATCAATCACAAAGTAGCCCCAGTAGTGTTTTATTGTCTGTTTTACTCTGAATGGGATGGATGGAGACCATAAACTCATGAGGAAAAGTGAGAAGTATGCTCATTTTCTCATAGACTTCTATACAATCAGCCTATTGACCATGGACCATGAGGCTCTATCCACTTCTGCTTATAGGAACTCCAGATGTAGAACTGCATGTTTCGTCATTTTAGCCTGTTTTGAAGCAGATACATCTCTTTGAGTCTTCTGCCTTTGTAGCCTCAGTTAATGTTAGAAACACTCACTCGCTGTGGTCTGAATGTGGCCTCAGTCTTTCCACTTCCCCTTCAAAAGTAAATAATTACCAAGTAACCAGGCTCGCTCATTTTCCAATTGGCTGCATCATTTGTGCATGAAAGTGGAAAAAAGAGAGATGGTCATAAAAATATTTCCACTCTTCCCTGTAAATTTGAATTGCACATGCTTCCTTTAATGATGGAGGATTAAATAGGGGAAAACTGTGTGTTGTTTCTGTGTACTTATTAACCACTGCAGTTTAATAGGTGTGAGCTGCAAAGCAAAGCAACCCTCACTGACTTCATCCGTGGTTAGGGTTTGTATTGGAGATTCTGAAAGCATTTTGTCAGTACAAGGTCTCCTCTGGGAGCGTGGAGTCCACGCCCTGTGTTTTTTTGCTCTGGCCTCCTTATGATGAATGGGTTTCAGTCAGACTGGCACTTCCTGTGCGGAGCTCCAAAAGCCCTCAAATAAA
>CAFUXE010000231.1:292657-307330 GCA_903364295.1 Serranus cabrilla | reverse complement strand
TCAGTACAAGGTCTCCTCTGGGAGCGTGGAGTCCACGCCCTGTGTTTTTTGCTCTGGCCTCCTTATGATGAATGGGTTTCAGTCTGACTGGCACTTCCTGTGCGGAGCTCCAAAAGCCCTCAAATAAACTGCACTTCAGCGAACTGCGTGTGGTTTCTCTTTCGAGATGGTTTTGCATAATAGTTTCCAATACTACACGCACCGGTTATTTCTCTTTTGTGGCATTTTTTTTTAGGAGGAATGTAATGGATTTGAGCATAAAAAACTGTAATGTGATGTCATTGACCCACTACTGGCAGGCAAAGAGCTGTTGGAAGGTAAATAATGTAATGGGCTACTTAAGCTGTCGGAGATGACACTCCATTTAGATATATGGCGGTCCCTGAGAGGTGTGTGTGTGTCCTGATTGCTGTGTGTAGAGGTTGTGGGAGATCTACAGCTGGGTGTCAGTCTTTGTGATGCTGAGGCCACACAGTGACACCCAAGATTTAGAGTGATGCTGATGGATGGGAGACACGGGATGACAGACTGGAGTCAAAAATGAACTCATTAGCTCACAAACAGGATGTCTGCAGGCGTATAGGGGGAGTATAAAGGTTACCAGTCTGCCTGTTTCTGCTGTGCTGTATGTCTAGACTGTATGTGTTTTAACTCTAGCAGTGAAGAGTGATTGAAATGCATGCCAAGCTGTGAAGGGGCCCGCTTCTCTTTATTCATCTGGGATTCCTCTGCTTCAGTCAGAACATAACAGTCCACTTGTCTCTACTGCTGCTCTGGGAGAGATAAGGGCTACACATTGCCTGTGTGTCTCTATGAACAATATGTGCTTGCATAGGCATATCCAGCCTTTTTGAGTACTTACAGAAGTGCTACAATACAGTACAGCAAGGCTAAGGCAATTTATTTTCATTATTAATTAACCCTCTATTTAATGGTGTATTCTAGTAGGCACTTAAATAATATCGATGTCCTTATTTTTTTTTTGTGAGATGGCTTTCTACTTTTATGTGATTATTATTCACATTCATGATCCGGGCATTGTGTTTGCACTTTCCATGAATATGTGACACTGAGAAGGTCATGATTTGAGGCTCCCAAAGTTAAATAATTATTCAATAATTGGGTAAAATTCCCTCAAGAAAAAAAATTTAATTACTATCTAGGGTATGCCAACATTTATTTTCCATCATTAGAAGCTGATACATTTTTTTTGTAAAATGGTAAAATTAATCTGTTGCCATATGGCAAATATGCAAATATGAAAGTGAAGATTGAGGTTAGGATCCAGGGGAACGCCAGGGGGTCTGGGTGGCCGGGGATCCACATTTAACCAAAAAAAAGTAAGATTATAGGGTAAATGCATGTGTTTGGGAAGGGCTGAACATACGACTAGATAAATGGGAATTGCATAATACTGCACAAGCTGTGTGAGAGATTTTAAATTGATTGTTTCAAGAAGATCAAGAATTTCCTCTGTTTTTGCATGAAAAAACACATTATTGTTCAAGAATTTAAGTTAAAACACGTTGAATATTCATACATATAGAGGTTATTTTGGGGGTTAAGTTTCTTTAAACAATCAATCCATGACAGAAAGAGTGCATATGATTCAATAGTTTCAGCTATATCATTCATTAGATCAGGTTTGTTATTGGTAAATCCGCATTATCATCTTAACACCAGGTTTCTGTGATCAAGGTCAAAGTGGAGATCTGCAGCCTCATCCTCCATCCACTCCACATCATCGGCACACATCAGAATTAAACTGGGCTTCATCCTTTATCCCTTTTTCCCATTTCGCAGCTTCCATCGTTTTTAATTGTGCTCTTGTGCTCCCTGTCACTCTTCTGTACGCCACAGCGGTCAGGGATTTAGTGCCACTTCACCCCGGCTTGCAAAGCCCACAAACATACGACATCTAAATAATTCACGGTGCCAGAAGGCACTCTGCTCTGCTTCATCTGTAGACTCACGCTAAAGATAATGGCTCGAGCTCTGAAGGGATTCCAATATAAAAACAGGAACCTTGCTCATTTTCTGCTTGATCAAAGTAAACAGTGAAGCGTTGTTCTGCACATGGCCTCCCTCCTATTATTACTGTGCACAGACAATTAGCTCTGAGATGAGTTTTTGTCTTCATCCTTCAGCCTCAGGGGCATAAAAATCAAGCCAAATAAGTTGTCTTTCAGCGGTGTTTTTCATTAATATTCTCATATCTAGTTTTTGGTTATTATCTATGCAACTCTGCTAATTGATTTCTAATCAGAACATGGCCTTCAGGCTAGAGTTTTACAAACAGGCAGTGTTGTATCAACAGCCCCGAAACAAAAAATGATCTTTTTAGATCATTTTTTTCCCCTGATTAAATGTGTAAGTATTTATTAAGATACTACTTACAATATTAAATAACTAGGGTCTGCATCTCATTCGTAAGTCTATTTAAGTATTAATTAATTTTTTGTACACCCAGATCTATTTCATAGGTCATCTTGTTTTGGTCAATGTCTGAAAAGCCACTTTAAATCAAATTTTTAGTGTTATGGATTTTGTTGATTGAATACAAATCGATTGGCAACTATTTTATCTGTCATATTTTAAGCAAAAATGTAAAAAAATATTTAGCTCTAGTTTCAGTTGCACTTTTTACATCATATTAAAAAGATAATCTGGAAGTTTGAACTATTGGTTGGACAAGAAAAGACATGTAATGTTTTGGCTCTTAAGTAATTACAATATCATAATGTTGTAATGAACAACTTCGTATTTGATCAAGAGTAATTTACAAGTGAACTGACACATTTATCAATAATGAAAAGATAAAAATGTTATCTATTCGTCATTAAAATGAAGGCTGCATCCTCCACAGCACTTTCCCTCAGTCTGAACTCTCCAGCCGCTCCTCCCTAATTTAGTTAAAGTAAAATCAGTCATTTCCTCTTGTTATGCATGTTCTCCAACAGAGAAAGATGGCCCAGGATTTAAGGGCTCAGAGGGTTTAATTACAAATGTAAAGGCTGTTGAGAGGTTTTATCCACAGTGTTTCTCATGAAGCCACCAGCGACTGTCAGATTTCTGCGCGTCTGAGACTCTGAGAGGGGTAACCGCTCTCTGGGATAGGTCGGATTTCCTGATGAATAATTTATATCATCTAGGTGGGCGAGCTTCGTTTCTTCTATAAATGAAGCCAAATTTGATTTTGCGTAACCTCTGGTGCTTTGGAACTCATTTAAAATGTAGAAGAAGAATGTTGGGGCCACATTAGGATACTCCTCTCTACTATAACTGCAAATGTGCATGTTGATCTGATGTAACATGGCACCATATTATATGGGATTTAACATATTCTGCTCTCAATTACATGCACACAAACCTTGAGCAGTTTTAAAGAGGAAGTTGACCACAGAAAATATAGTTTTTTTGTTCGCTTAATGGTTTTTCTGTCTGTTTTTCTTTTCTTGGTATCATCTGTGCTCCCTCACATCAGTTACCTTAGTAAGAAGCTGCAGGAATCTCCCTGTTTTTACCCAGCTCAAATCTCACAGCAGCCTGTTCATGTCAGAAACCCCGCAGCTCTTCTTTTCTTCTATCAACACCTCTCCCTCCATCCATCCCTCCCCTCTTCTGTCCCTTCTGTCTTCTCTCTCAGCCTCCAGCCGGGTTAACTGATCCACACCAGCTGCCTCTCACTGCTTGACATTAGTGCTTTAAACCAATGTGCTGAACATCTCCTCTGCCTCTCCTCTTCTTCATCATCCTGCCACCCTTTTTCTAACTGCCCTCATTTCACACTGCTGGTGTGAGAAGCAGCTGCACAGGTAGAAGTGCAGAGAAAGATCAGGTGACTGGCAATTAACCCAATTTAAACCTTCCTGATTTATCTGCTGAACTGTGGACTGATGGATGAATGAATGCACACAACTGAAACACTATTTTGTGCTTGTTCATTTCTAATTAAGGAGGAGAATAAAGAACGAATTCAAGGAATATCACCAGTCACCACACAAGTATTTTATTATGTCTCTAAAATGGTTGCTTGTAATTTCCCAGAGCCCAAGGTTGATCCTTGAGAATTGTATCCAACCATCAGTCCAGACCCACACTTTATTTATTTTACTATCATTCAGTACATGCCAAAGAAAGTAGCAAATCTTCACATGGATGAGCTGCAATCAAAGAATGTTTGGAACCTTTGCTTAAATAAATGACCTAGATGATTAACTGATTATCAAAATAGCAATTTGCAGCAAAGGCCCCATTTGCACTGTTGTAAGTGTAATTACACTTAATATCCACTTAGCCCCATGTATGTGTCTCTGTTGGCAAGATCACAAATCAGATTACAATCCATCTTGGTTTTCCCAGGCTACAAGCAAATCAGAATCAGACCCATTTCAGTCCAGAGGCTGGTGGCAATCCATCCGACCTCCCCGCCTCACGACCTCCATTCTTCTCTACGTTTGGAGGTTTCTGTAAGATTTGCATTTTTCAGCCATTGGAATGGGTGCATTTCTGTTCTGGAAACTGTTGAGAAACCTCCTGATTGTTAATATACCCAGGAAAGCCATACATCCTCTGAATTCTCCAGGTCTGAGGCTGTGATTATCCTAAAGGTCACAACTGGTCAGTTAATACAGTGATGTCAGGTTTCAAAATAATGGTCTCACTGCAATGAAATAGCTACTATGGGGAATAACATCATCACACATGAACACAATTAGGCTTATTGCATCCACAAGAGTCTCAGCTTTCCAGTCATCCCCGATTTATGAAATTCAAAGACTGAATGTAGAAATATTCAAATACAATAGGCGAAAATAACAAGGTTGTACTCCCCCAATCTGCATGTGATTAGCATAAAGTGGGTATGTCTGTAAAGTGGACACTCATGGGAACCCATAGAACCCATTTCCTTCAGATATCTTGAGGTCAGAGGTTGAGCACCACTTTTTATCCCATCACCAAAATGTTGTCTAACTTTGTAGCGTGTTTTCTCCTTTTCCTGTCAATGTGACCATTTGTACCAATGGATTCCTTTGTTCTTTTACTTTCATATGATACCAATATATTCACTGTAGCATTAAGACCTCTTTCTAATAGAGCCTCTGAAAGTCAGTATGCTGGTTGAGGAGGCTGATGTCCAGGGGGAGTTGAGGTTAATAACTTCCATGAAGAATAACTTCTGGACATTAGCAGTTCAGTCATAACAATAATGGCTTTGCTAACGTAAGCTAACAACCCTCCATAACAGAAACACATAGATTAATTGCATTTTTCTCTTAAGTTGGAGGTAGAAGTTTTATCATCTACACTGGCTCTTGCTCATGCTGCTCTTTTACCCACACAGACCTGATCAGGGTCAGCAGCTCGGAGTGCCTTCTGCCTGATCGTATGTGTTGAAATCTCTGGAGCCATTTGGTGATGAAATGAGCTGTCAACAGAGAGAACAACAGCTAATGCCAGTGTAACTTTAGCTGCTATTACCACATGGGGCAGATAGTGGGGGGGCTCATGCTGTGATTGACTGTAGAAAGTGTTAGTCTACTTAATCCTGAAATCCCTTTTTTCCTATTTTATAAAGTAATCGATAAGTTGATTCTTTAAAAGTTTCTCCACAAAGCACATTGGCACCATTTTAAAGTGGAGTTGTATTAAGAGTTTTTTTCACAAATTAGTCATTCAGCATAAATGCATAAAATGTAAAGTTTACAGCAGGTATTTTACAGATGTATGCATTACCACTTATCTAATCAATAAACAGGATAATCATCTACACATGAGGGAGACTGCTGTTTGAACATGAAAACCCTTCCTTTCCTTCCTGTCTCCATCATTTTCCTTCACTTCAATTCAAGATATCTAGTTTTCACCAGAAGTCTTTGAGAGGAAACCTCCTGGTGATAGTTTCTACTCACTGGGCATCAGGAGGCCTGTAAAGCTATACTCACACAGGGTGCCACCCAGCCATAACTAATGCATGATTGTTGTACCAGCCTATACACAGCTGAGGGGGAGTGTTTGTTAATGTCAGTGATTCTCACAGTCAGAAAGCCAGACTTGTACACACAACATCAGAGAGAGGAAATAGAGAGTCGGATCACATTTTGACAGACAGTACAAACTCGACTTTTTTTTATTGTGTTTTGAGCAATCTGTCATGGGAGTGCCGCACTGTGGCTGACCATGTTCTCCGACTTCTTTTTAAAGAAATACATACAGCCTGTAAGAAAGCAAGCAAAACTTTATTTATACTCCACATTTTTGTCAGGGGAAATGCACCTTACTTCAAAAAAGCCAAGAAAACAAGTGCAAACTGTAGATGTGTTGGAGTGTGTTTTTCCAAGGAGAAATATGTGGAAGAAGCATTACTTGCTTTGGTATGTTAGCCAGTAACCTTTTCTTTAAAACAACCATTTTATTCTTTTTTCAAGTGGTAGTTGTGTTTTAATGGCTATAGCCAGCCTGGGGCCTCACCAGACTCTGTCTGTTTCTCCTCCATTATTACATATTGAAAACTGAGCTCTGTTTTATGACTTTATAGCAGTCAAATGTGGTCTTGATATCTCAATACCACCACTTGAAAAAGTAAAGAACTGCCAAGCTTCAGTCAGCTTTAATCTTAATAAAAGTTCATTACAAATTGCACTCGATATGGACTTTGAATATATATTGCAGCTGCAGCTAATTCTTACTTTTTTATCAGTCAATCTGAGTTGTTTGTTAGCGTGTATTACAGATCTTTCATTATTTATAATTAAAACAATATAAAAATAAATATTGTATATCTGTGTTTTGCCACTAGGGTGCACCTGAATGCATCATGAAGTCCTTGTCATTGTTTACATTACACACAGAGAAGGATCTTTCGTTTTCTGACATCTTTGACCTCTACTATGGATATAGTAGCTGATGTCTGTATTTTTTGTTCCTCAGATGCATGCATGTCAGCTGGAGAAAGCTCATTTTGATCTTGATTGTTTTTTATTTGTAATCAGCACAGTGACACCCTTAGAAACGACCTGTCGTTAGGATGTAAGGTTTTGGTCTCTTGTAAGGTTGTTTCATCTTTATTTTCTCACATTTTTCATTTTTCTGTTCTTTACTTCAGTAATCCTGTCTGGACTTTAATATCTATATAAAATATCTATTAATAGACGTACCTATTTTTTAACTCAACGGCATTTTCTGAAGGGCACCAATCTCACTGCTGTCTGGCAACACCTGCCAAGAAAAACTCAAACTTAAACCACACAGACACCTTTTGTGTGCAGTTTCAGAGGTCTGATGGATCAGAAGGAAGTCTCTCTGCTATGAGTCTCCATGACATGTAAGAAGGACAAAGACAGTCAGCGCTGCCAAAGTCTAATTATATGCTAAACAAGCCCCTTCTCTAACAAAGACTTATGCTGCTCTGGTTCTGGCTGCTGCTTCCGCCTTTCTTTTATTCAGCATCTCCCTCCTTCTCTGCCAGTTGTTGTCTGAAAGAGGATATCGTATCATGCGTGGGTGGAGGAGCAAGATGACAGTGTTTCGACTTTATAAGATCGTCTTTACCTAGTTACACTTTGTACACTGTGCACACAGGAGGTGCACATGGGACTTAACTGGTGCTGTACACTGTCAAAGCAGGATGTATTTTTTCTGTTGGAAATAGATGACCTTATTATCGCAGCCTGCAGTGATGCATTTGGACATAAAGTAGAATAATGAAGAAGTCAATAGTAATCTGAGTGGGGCATGTTGATGAAATACATTGAAGGATTTCTTATTTATCACAGCAGTGTTTTTAATATACATGCTAATTACATTGATCAAATAAGAACTGCAGAGGGCTGCTGGTGTGACTACAGTTTCAGACTGTACAGTGGGAACAGGTCTCTGCTTTTTGATGTGTCAGTTCTTATATATTGCGGGGGCCGCTGGGTATTGTAGCACGATGATGTTTGGATCAACTCAGCGGTGGCTTTGTTAACAGCATTTTGACGTTTTCCTGCTTTGCTTGACTTCCCCCTCAGGTGTTTGTATTCTATAAGGAGGGCTAATGGGTTTAATCTAAAGTCAGCACGCCGCATGATTAGGGTTGTTAAATTCTAAAGTTTGTTGTAATGGCATTGACCGGAACACTGTTTGAGCCATTTGTCAAAGCCACTGGGAGGGAAGCTGAGGCTTGTAACAACTTAACACTCCCTCACTATCCACACCTTCATCTCACATTGGGTCTTGTTTCTTTTTCACACAACTGTCTTCTCCCCTCTCAAATTCGTACACTTTCTTTCACATTGGCTGTGACGTGAGTAAATGCCACGTGCAGCTTGTTTTCCTCTGTTGCTTATGTTGATGGCAAGTTGGAGATTTGACTCTTTCTCTAGTAAAGCTGAAGCAATCAGACAAGTACAGTGGCACTGAAAAGGCTCAGATCAATGGTGCATTCAGGTGCTCCTCAGATGCTCCGAGTTGAGAAGCCATTCTTTTGACAACATGGATGCTACAAATTGTGTTTTTCTTTTGTTTGTTTGTTTTTGCTCAGAACATCTAAACAACATGTTGATAGCAGTGACAACAAAGAGGAAAGGAAGCATATCAGGTGAGCCATGAAATGTGATTAGGAACGTCCTTTTGAATGTAGCACAAATGCCCAATGTTAATGAAAAATACTTTGTGAATCCACCCCAAGATTCAGATCCATCCAAAAATGTATGCATGTTTTTCTTTGGACTATGCCACACCCCTTCATAGTTCATAACAAAAAACGTTTCCTTGGCGCAGGAAATAAAGAAATTTGTAAAATCAGAAAAGTAATTGGATTAATGTGCTGCTTTGGTTATGTTTTAACTGTTGGCTGGACAAATCAAATTTCTCATTGGGGAAATAATCAGCAGGTTAGCTTTGATGAAAATAATTGTCAGTTACAGCTTTGCTTTTGAGTTGCTAGCATTTAATTTTTAAAATGTTTAACCTTTATTTAACCTTGTAAACCCAACTGAGATTGGAAGCCTCTTCTGCATGGAGGCTGGGCCAAGACTGTTGTATAAACATCTGAGACACAAAAAACTGCACCAGGAAATGAATAAACCAATAGTATTATCAGATAACACCAGCATTAGGGCTGAAAATGTAATTGAAATGGCAATTAGACCTTCTGCAAAGATGCAATGTGTGTCAAAACACCACTTAAATATTATCATATTACAGAGATATCCTGACCTACACATCATATTAAAACAAATTTAAACATCATTCAAATATATCTTTCCCTGAAAATGAGGTTAACAATGTAAAAATGATAATTCCCTCTAATATTGGAAATCATCTAGCAGTTCAATTGTCAACATAATTAATAACAGATTGTCAAAATCATTCAGGCCCAACTACACTAATAAGCTAATAACAGATACAATAAAACATTGGACCACAAAGAATATTGCTCATTTTAAATTCCTTCTGTAATCACGGAGGCTTTCTCTCTTATCTCTGCTGACATGTGGTATAAACACACATATATTTTGTGATCTGGAATGAAGATTGTACAATAAATCTGTGAAATTACTTCACAGCGATATGATGGAAGTTTGCCCAGAGTGCCTTTTATATAAATAAAAACCATCCAGTGACTCAGACAACATATGGACAGCCATGCATGCATGTTGAGCCCTGAAGCCACTCTCTGGCTGGTTATGATTTGGCCTTTCTCCCACTCAGAGCCAAAGTGTTTGTGGTCAGCAGTTAACCCTTGCTGTGAATGTCCATTGGGTATGTGAAAACCACACCACATGGGAAACACATCTTTTCTGTGGTGTTTTTCCTATTTTGAGCAGGCAGAAAGAAGGGTTTGCTCGGCATCAGATGTTCTGCTCCATGTTGCTGCCACTGCCGGTATCTCTCATGGCTTTAGTCAACCATACCGCCATTAGAGAAAAGATGAACCATTGAAATAACTGCAATGACCTCCATTCTGAAAGCTTTACTGGAGAAAGCACTAGACCGTGATTCACTCAATGCTCCATGACTCTGTGGAGGTCACTGTCTGCTAGAATCTTGGATGTGGTCTTAAAAGCCAGAGCATACTGTTATGTGCCTCCATTATGTTTCATGACCAATGATGCTATCGATGATGACAGATATGTGCCTGTCTACACTTACTGCCGTCGGGGTGACAGTGAAAGCATCATGTCTTGCCTTCCCCTCTCAGTTTTCATGCCACTCTTACAGAAGTATTGATCATGTTGGTGCGATTTTAAATTTCACAACACTGACAGCCATGTTGTCTGTTCTACAGTGAGAAAAAAGTCAATATAAACACACATGGAATAACATTTTCTTTGACTTTTTTTTTCTAATCACAGAGCCTTGATTTACTTTATTAAGTGCAATTAGGAACATTCACTGTAGGGAGGCTTTATATGGGTGTAAATGAAGGTAAATGCAAGGATTTTTTTGGTAGTGAACCAATTTAATTGAAAAATTATGGGAAACTGTAAAAATAAATTTGAATACAAATGAAGAAAAGTACAAGTTGGTGACATTTCATTGTTATATATAATTTCAAACGTAAAATCTGTTGGTTTTGGACCAATGGCTGAATAAAACGAGATATTTCAAAATGTCTTGGTCTCTGGGAAGTTATGTGAGGCATATCACAATTTTTATTAGATTATGAAGACCAAATAA
Source organism: Serranus cabrilla (assembly GCA_903364295.1). Taxonomy (NCBI): domain Eukaryota; kingdom Metazoa; phylum Chordata; class Actinopteri; order Perciformes; family Serranidae; genus Serranus; species Serranus cabrilla. The sequence goes on along the minus strand of CAFUXE010000231.1, from coordinate 296,665 downwards.
TTAACAGAATTATGAATAATTAAAGTCATAATCAATTACAGCCCTACATTTAATCAAATGATTCTAAAAGTAGTATAACATTATAAGAAAGCTCCAATCCTCTATGCAAAAATAGGATAATAGAGAGAAGAAATTGAACCCTGGGGGCAAAATCAGTTCAATTTGAACCACTGACTGAATAAAACAAGATACTTTAAATGTCATGGCATCTGGGAAGTAATGTGCGTCATTTCACATTTTTGGGGGATTGTAATGACCAAGTAATCCACAGCTGTATCAGTAATGAAAGTTATTATCTATTACATCCCTTCATTTAATCTAATAATTGTAAAAATAGTGAGAAACGGTAAGAAAACCCAACTCATCCATGCAGAAATATGATTACGGAGAAAAGAAATGTAACCTGTGAGGAAAATAAGTTCAGTTTGTGCAATGTAAAGTTATATTCAAGTCAAAATGATCAGATCAGTACTGTATAAACAGACAGAAAACAGAAACAATGTATTTATGTGCCACTGTTTTCAGGTTTTCAGTTCTTGAAAAAGATGCAGAAGCACATCAATGATTCCTCGGTTTAGCCTGGTGAACAGATGTTTATAAGCGGAAATAATGCATCCTACCTGTCACCCGTGTCAAGAAGCTGTGAAAAGGAGAAAGGAATCTCTCTATCTCTAACACTGTAATCAATCTGAGAAGCCTGTCTAAAAGAACCAAATGCGTTTTGTCCCATTCTTCTCAGTTATCTTTGATTTAGATTTTAATATCTTGTGTGAGCTTCTGTATTCAGTCTGAACCTGCACCCAGCTGGTGCCAAGTGAATAATGAAAGAATTTTGTGGGTTTCCAGTCTTCAGCTGTCAAAAACTTACTAAAATATTGCAGTTTTCAGAAAGCGTGAAGTCTCTCTGGGCGGCTTGCTCTTTTGAAACCCTGCTGTACCTCCAGCCCTTCTTGTCACAACATTGCACCGGCAGTCGTTACTGTGACAGAAGACTCATAGAAAGCAGCCTGGATGGGGAGGCGTGGTCCGATAAGAGCCCTGGCAAGTTCACTGAGCTGTTGACATTTCCTCACAGCAACTCCCCTGGTTCTAATTGGCTACCGCTGATAAGATTCCCATGTTGTAATTGGCAGCTGCTGATAAGATGCTGTCAGCTGCTGCAGCAGTCAGCAGCATGGGGCAATGACAACAGCTCAGGAGGCAGTGGGCGGATGGGGCTAAATCCAGGGCCTCAACCTTGTTTTCCCAGAGATACTATTCCAGTCAGGGATTGGAATACTGGCAAACTTTTAGACCCAGAAAGTAATGCCTAATGGTCCAAAAAACATATTTTCTCAACCAGATTCTGCCTATGATTGATGGATACAGTTTCTTTTTGCAAAAGTTGGCACAGTGCTCTGTTATTTCTGTCTGTGCTGTTTTACGTGTGATCTTCTCATTCAAATGTGTGTCACATATTTTGTGCAACAAAATCAAAATGTGATGCCCAGAGGGACATGAGTATATCCTGTATAAAGATGTGGTGGAGTAATGGCGTCCTGAAGTTGCACACCCTCTGTTCTTTGTTCTGGTCCTGTACCACCCCATGTGGATGTTAGTGCATGTGAGTACGAAGCATGTTAAAAAGTGATGCCAAATGGCCTTCTTAAGTGTTTGTAAATTACGAGTTAGTTGGGAATAAAAGTGAAATCTGAGAACACTTTTCCAACATTTAACTCTTGATTCAATAAAAACTGCTCATGTTTTACCAAAAATGTAACTGTGATTGTTGTTAATCTGTAATATATATTTAAGGCCACGATCGCTGATTTTCTGGGGCAGCAAAAATGAGTTGCAAACACAACATTGGGAAATCATAAAATTTGAAGTGGATATGAAAAAAGTCTTGACATAATTTTGCTTGTTTACACATCAAGCGGTTACAGAACAACATTATCATTCAGTTGGAGTTGTTTTTTCTGGCCACCTTGGGAAGATAAGTCCAATTTTTGACTCTCTTTAATCTCTGTTTTAGGTCTCCACCACCTGATGGGAGAAATATCCGGCTTTTCAGCTGCTAATTGTTCCATTATGTTCACCGGGTAGCTGCTAATATGTCTGTCTGATGTTTGGTGCTGAGCAGGTAGTGTAAAGTGGAGTGTTAGAGCTTCTTTGTAGCAGAAAAGTGTGAATTAAAACACTTGAGCTGCGATTGCCATTATACTCACTTTGATGTTGTAGAGAAACCCTTGAGGATTGAAATCACCTTTTCAGGGGCTTTAAGTGACTGTACACACAGGTGTGCTGGATTTGCAGACTACCCTACATTAGATAGTGCCATTATTGGGTACATTAGTCGTAGTGCTGAATAGTAGCTTCCCATCAGGGCCGAGCTCGGTCGGAGGTCGTGAACAGGGAACAAAGGTGCTTATGACCCATATGTGCTATTGTGAGGTATATCCTGAGAGGCCCATTCTTTCATTATCTACCTATAGCGTCTTCTATCCAGGTCCTGGAGGGGCTGTGCTTGTCATGTCAGGAAGATTAATTTTCTTGCCATACTCCAGTTCTGTACTCAGTAATGTACAGCTGACTCTGCTGAATCCCAAACCAAGCTTGTTTTTTTTTGTCAGTGGAAGTTTTATTCCATTTGGTCATGTTTCAGGCCATACTCATAGATTTAGCAGATGTTTTTGCTGGCAGAAGAAGCCTGTAGTCTCTTGGGCTTGAGCTGGAACTGCTGATAAAGAATTTTTGTGCTATTGTGTCCTTAGCCTAGATCTCAGTGTAATTAATACACTTAAAGTCCCCCCCTCTCTCATAACCTAACTTCCTGTCTGTCCTCATTGAATTGCAGGCCATTGTTCCTTATTGTCTCTATCATGCACAAGAGCAAAGACGCATGTAGTAACGAAGTAATTACGCTTCTGGTTTTAGTTGGAACGCATAAGAAGCCCTGCCTGGTAGACATGTGATGTCTTGTTACAGTGGTACAGCCTGTCTAATGTGAGGGTATGTGGGTGTGTGTAACTGTGGGGAGAGGCATTTTTCTCTCGCTCCTCCTTATCCAGTTTAGGATTAGGAAGACAGAACCTTGAGTTCCCAGGAGATTGAGGATGCAGGCCTCTCCAGCAGCATGCAGGCACAAATAAAACTACATTGTTAGTTGTAAGTCTTGACTCTGTTTCCATCATATAGTGTCTCAGTCTCACACATAAGTGTGTCTTTTGCTTAATCTCCTGCAAAACTTGGTGTTTCTGAAGTTTTCAACCACTTATCATTGCCTCCTTCAGTGGATTTTGGTGTTCAGTTGTCATGAAGAGGGTTTCATTGTTAGTAAGTATTAAGTAGTAGTAGTAGTCTTAAGTATTTAAAGCTGAATTAATTTGTTGAATAATCCATTTGTTGATAAAAATCCCCCCAAAATCTTATCAATGATTAATAGTTTTGAGTATTTTTCTTTTTTAAAGAAAAAGTGTCAAAGATTATCTGATTCCTGCTCCTAAAATGTGAATATTTGCTGTTTTTCTTGACTGGTTTTGGACTTTTGGTTGGAAAAAAACAATACATTTTGGACATAAAAAGAAAGATTCAATAAGTGATAACTCTGTTGAGAAGATAATCATCAGACTAACCAATAATCTACTCTGCCTCTGCCCACTCACTCCTGGTCGATGACCTTTAGTTATGTTTAATTTTGCTGCGATTTCTTAAAGGCTGAGGTGTGCTCTAAAGATAGATAGATTTATTTGAAATATATCTAATCCACTCCTTGGACAGTTTCTATTTTAAGTGACTTAATGTGGTGTGAGAAAGATTCCCAATTAAAAGATATAAAAGTGACTAGGCTTTCAAGGTTATTCAGTGGATGTTCACTTCATTTTTAGGAGGCTGAACAGTGGAAAAAAGCCGTGTCTGTCATATACTTCTAATTGTTTCACAGTTTAGCTGTAGGACTTTTTCCAGCTGTTGATTAGCCGTGACCATCAAAGATGTGTTCTCTCCCAGCGTGGCATAATGTAACAACAC
>CAFUXE010000231.1:272656-292174 GCA_903364295.1 Serranus cabrilla | reverse complement strand
CATTGAGGAGGAAATTAATTAGGCCCTCAGAACTTCACACTTGGTCACTCCAGAGATTTCTATCGGGGAATCTTCAGGGGAAAGGCTGCAGATTTGTCAATGACAGTCCCTTTCCTCGAAGTCTTTCCTTACGTTTGATGCCGATAACCCCCTCTTTTGTTTTGAGAGCTGATGAATGCAACCTTAAAGTAATGAAAATGAAATTAAAGGGCAATCAAAAGGAAAACTCAAGGAAAGAGAAGAAAGCGTCTGTGCTAATGAAGTTCTCGGCAGGTCACGATGGAGCTCTTTGTATTGATTGCAGCCATTTTTGATTTGCAAATGAATTTCATGTCGTAATTGTGACCTTTTGTAATGAGCAGATTTGGATAATGAAGGTTAGAGCCGATGAGAGTCATGCTGAGGAAGGGAAGCAGATTCAAACCCTAAATCTCCACACTGAGTCAGAGGCATGAAACTTCACATCAGCGGGCTAAACAGTAGATCCAAGGATGCCAATCTCATGTCCCTGCTGGAAGTTGTTTTGGAGAGCACTAACCTCCCTGCACAGAGAGGGATTTCAAGTCGGAGACAGCTTGCGTGCTTGACATCACATGTGGGATCAATTATTTCGCACAGCTGTTCAGTTTCCCATCTGATTTACCAGCTCTGTACAATAGACTATACAGTTTGGATCTGATGCATTGTTTTCGTCCTAAATCTGCAGGCTTTTTTTCTTTCATTCTCCTCGTCCAAGTCACCATCTGATCCATCCTCAGTTGGCAAGCAAAGCTCTGAGAATTTTTATTGATCCTCCGCCTTTGCTTTCTGTTGCCTTGGCATTGTGCTTTGGTCATTAGAGTCTATTTCAGATATATTATGGTGGGCTGAGCCAACTGAGGAAGCACCAAGAGGACTTGTTGCACATAGTAGTAGTTTTATGTGGAAACATTGAATACAGTGAGAGAGAGAGAGAGATATGACATTTAACAACTGCCCCTGGCAGAGTTTGAACCCAAACAGATATAAAGTATGCACCGTTGGATTTTATGCTCTGACACCTGAGTGCACTGGCATTTTGTGTGTGTTGCTGTGTGAATTTCTTTAAGCCTACAGTGAAGGATCTGTATTCATATGTGTTAGGGAACAGATCGTACAGAACAGTGTACTAAGTCAATGCCTAAATTCTTGTAAAGCACCGCAGGTACTGTAGGGAAACAGGGATGCCCAGAGTCCCTGCAGCACTCGGCACTCCCCCTGCCGGAAAAAATCCACTGGATGAGCTCCATATGCTGGATCATGCAAAGGGAAACCAGGCCGAGTTTCTCTTTAATCCTGACAGATCATCACGGTTGAATTTCATCCTGCATTCATGTTTTTTTCAGCCTAACATTGTTCAAACAGAGCTGCTAATATTAGTAGGAAGCGCTACAAGTTAGCGGACTGACAAGTCGTCACATTTTCCTTTCTTTCTGCTTAAGAAGGTTTGATTCTGATAAAAGAGTTTGTCACTGTATAGGTTGGAGGTAGGCAGGAAGAATAAAATTAAATGATTGCTTTTGTTTTTTACTCTTAACGTGGGTATCATGAATTGTAGAATTTAACGACTAAATCTCTGGTGTTGTGACATCCCCAGTATATTTATTTAAAGATATCTATCGTTTACTAACTAAATAGAAGATTAGAGGAGATGCATCAGGGAAACATTTCCCACTCCCTGTCAATTCCTGCAGGCTGAATATGAATAAAATAGACAGTTAGTTAGAAGGAGCCTTGATTGGCACAAGTCGCATGAATGTCCATTCCCATTAAGTGAACCCTGAGCTGCTCTTCAGTAATGCATCTTGTTCTTATGCTTTCTAATTTAAATTGAGTGTGAATCTATTGAGATAGTGGGCGAGGGACACTAACTGCACTCATTTTTAGCTGCCTGTTTCATGCTGTTTATTTCCTTTCTGCTCCTTTTCTCCTCATGTCTGCCCATTTCGCTTTATACCACCGACTCTAACCCTGGAGATGAACTCATTAACAGAAACTCCATTAGTTTGAATCTGTCTGAGAGCAGCACAGTATTGTAGTATTGAATATTATTTTGTGGTATAAATAAATCTCAATGTTCTGTTTTTGCTGAAAATTAATCATTTTTGGGCAACTTTTTTACCTTTATGGAGTTCATCTCGGCTTGTTACATCTCCTGTTTGCTTGTTTGTTATTTTGTCTTCGTCTGGGAATAGTTTGATTTGTTTGGTGAACGGAAGGGCACTGCAGGAGAGCTGAAAGTCATGCAAATTGCTTATGATAAGTCACTTTCTGACGTGATGCATAATGGATGAGAGAGAGTTAAATTAATACAGCATGTGTATGAACCTAGCTGTCTTACTTCATTAACCTCCATGTTTATCTAAATTCAGTACCATGACATTCCTCGCTTTGGTTTGAAGTCTCAATAGATTAGCTCATATGAAAGTTTAGTACCCTGTGAATTTATCATATTAGAAAAATTTAAGTTTTTACTCTCTGCTGCTGAGCTCATGTGGAATTATGCACTTTGTGGAAACGCTGCAGGAATTTTTCCCAATTACTTCTCATGAGAGACTCACTTCCATTTCCATTCTAATTAGACATGCTAAAAAATTTAATACTTTTTTAAATTGGTCAAATCAAAGTGTAATTTATTCAGCAAATATGTTTAAAATGAATATCTGACTGTATGTGTTCAAATCAAAACTTGATACATAGAATCATACTGTAGTGTCGTATATAGGGACATTTTTTACTGCTATTTTAGACTCTAAAGGACTATTTCTTGATATTTTTCATAGCTTGATTTAATGAGCAGTAACATTTTTACACTCTTCAGTTTTAACTTGTCATGATTTTTGTGTATTTTGTCTGTTTCCAGTGGCAAAACTAAAAAAATAAATAAATAAATGGCAGCAGCAGATTTGAGCTGTAGCATCTGTGGCATCTGACCGGTGGCACCATTTAGGAGTAGGTGATCTGTGACTGCTCTCTCGGGTATCTGTCAACCCTGATGATCTGCACCAAAACCGTTTTCAAAAAACAGACACAGTCCAGGCCACAGAGCCACCGAGCCTGGTCAACGGGAACAACATGTTTCACAACTCCTTCAGGAACAGCAGTAAACAGCCAGAGTCTCTTTGGACATTTTTCAATCGACAGAGTTTCCTCGGCTGCTCGGTAAATGGACTCCCGGGGACATGTCGGTCATGTTACTCAAAATGTAGATGTGTAGTGGGTCTGTGTTGTGTTGAGTAGTGGACGATGGCACACTTTCTGCGACTGTCTTTATTGCAAGGCACCAGCAAAACCAAAATAAATCATGACTGCTGCATAGAACAGCTTAAAATAGCCATGCATAATCACACTTACCTGCAGTAGTGTGTGTGGCTGCTTGCATAATACCATAAAAATGGCCAAGAAATGCTCCAAAATAAGCAAACATTGTCACAACAGTACACTCCAGCATTACCTGCTATATGTCTATTGTCATAAGTAGTTTAATGCATGAAAACCACATAAAGTGCTTTATCCAAAAACACAGCAAAAGCAAACGTCCAGAACAAAAAGAGAAAGGTAAAGCTATTGCAACACATGCAGTTGATAAGATAAGAATTGCACATTTTGGGCTGAAACTATAACATTTAGTTGCACTTGGAAAACTTAAATTTACCCTGTGGAGTTTTTGATCAATAGCAGCACTATGTAGCAATGTTTTGATATAATCTAAGATAACATAAGATATACTTATTGGCCCTGTGTGGAAATATTGCTTGGCAGTAGTATTTCCCCACAGCTGCAATCAACTAAATACGTCGCCAGCGAAACAGAACAGAACAGTGCAGTGGTACTCCAAGGACACGGCAATAAACTACATACAACAGATAATATTGCATAAGATATAAATGCATATGCATTATAAAAATGAGGAAACAATAATACAGAAAAGTAAAACCATAATACAAAATGCAACCATACCTTCTTTTTTTATTAACTACATAAGAAAGAATTAACCTGATTTCTTATAAAGCAATGTTATAGATTTTGGGAGGTGGCTTATATGTATTGTTAAGGTTTTATAGAAATAGTTGAATACATATTTACTTGCATAGAAATATATTAATAGCACTTTTTAAAAGATGTAAGGAAAATAGGAAATATAACAACAGAAGTCCATAAATAAACAGCTTTTCTATGTCATTTTTTTAGCAGTAATATCAAACATTATGTTGTTCTAGTTTCTGAATTCAGGGGATTTGCTGCTTTATGATAGTAAACTCAAATGATTCATCAAGTAAACAATATAGTGCGAGCCCCTGTGTCCTTTTCATATTATAGCTCACTGCATAGACACCGTTTCATTTTTTGCTCTTGCTGCTGCCGCTCACACTTTAGTGCTGTCAAGATAAACGCTGATGAGGTTCAGTGTGTCGAAGCTAATTTCAGACTCGTCCATGTTACCTAATAAAAGTAATTGGATGCCTTATTGATCCCTGGTTGCTTATACAGTAAATGCACAAATGCTTAAACATAGTTCATCTGGTCGACGCGGTTCATTTCTATGCACTTAAATATGTGTGTTGCATAAACTATTGGCTGGATTCAAAGTCAGGTTTCATCTCTCCCTTTTGCACAACTCACTTTAAATGATCAAATTGCCAATTACCTCTCGTCTCTTTAGATTGTTGTTCGGGTAATAGAGTCAGTTTCCTCACATCTGTACCACACTGTGCATTTGATTACATGCTCACAAATCAGTGTTTACTGATGTGACAGCTTGGCCGTCATAAAAATATTCATAGTCGCTGCCGCTGTCACTCATCTACCCCCTTCAGTACGGAGGAAGAGATGCTGTGCATCATTTGCACATTAAAATGAGAAGCTGTTTCCTCTGCCCAGTAAGGAGATCTGTAGGACTGGTGTTTTTTTTTAATGCAAGAAAGATATATGGATGGAAATGCATATCACACACTTATGTTCGGGAAGCATATTTTACATCAAGCTACTTCCAGTTTTATGTTGTACTTTGCTGATAATTTCTGCAAGCTTAAATTAATAAGCCAGCAAATGACAATATATGACAAGATGCTTCAGTAATATATTGTGCATGTTCAGTTGATAAGCCAACAAATGAAAGCGAGATCCATCCTTAACGTTTGTCTTGTAGATTTCCCAGCTGTGTTGCAGGTGTGACAGAAACACAGGCTGATAATCAGCTTCTCTGTAATTGGACGAATCTTTGTCGCTGTCAGTGTGGACAGAAGGATGTCGGCAGAAGAACTTGTTCATTAAAGTAACTTCCTGTCTCTTCGAGCTCATCATTCTTACAGATTAGTAGCAGCTGTTGTGTTACATCAGTAAGATCAATGCTACAATCAGTGTGCTCCTGCATCCTGTTAGTCACACAGTCATTTCCCTGCTTGTCGATGTCAGTACTCGTAGTTAAGGATGCTTCCACATGATTAGAGAGATTCAACAGGTTGATCTGTTGTGTGTTTTACCCCTAGGGTAACATGGTGACTGGTACGCTCATGGAGTGCCAGGAATAGTTTTAAGAATAATATTTTGAATCCATTTTTCATGAGAAATGTCACCTCTACCCATCACCATACCTGACATCTGTTACTGTAATTATTATGATATTTTGTGAAAGATTCAGTGTCTGCTCCAGGCAAGATTTTCAGCATTAACTCTAAAACTTGCTGACTTTATTCATGCGCTTTTTATCTAGTGTTATGTCTTCATTTTTAGTTATTCGGTGCATTATGCATGTGTCATCATGCAGGAAAGATGTTGCTTCTCAGCTGCCATCAGGAAACTTAGAATGGTTGATAAAGCAGTTTTACAACAAGGTTCATTTAGTGGCTGTTTTGGAGCTTACATGAACTTCTTCAGAAGAATTGAAATAGTAGATTTTAAAACTTTTTGAGCACTTAGGGGAAATCTTTTCTGGAGGTAAAGTATGATATGAGCTTCAGAATAGCAAGTCAAGAATGAACTCAAGAACTCTGGAATCCCATCAACATAATCTTTCCCACTGTGTGTAGAACCTGCGAGGCAGCTGCCCAAAGGCTGTTTACATGCTGCCGATCACTTTTGGCAAGTAGTGGAAGATGTGGTATCTTTTATTTGTCTCTTCTGTCTCAGGGCTGATAAATTAATCTTGTAATAGTTCTTTTTTTATTGCCTTTTTTGGTTGTGCAGCCTTTGGGACTGAACTTGGTCAGTTTAGGGCTGCACCCAACATGTCGTTTAGGCTATTAGTCGACTAACATTTGTCACAGACGTTTTTTTAAGCTTTTTTCATGCAGAATTATTTATTCCCAAGAAACTTGTCATCTTGTCTTTGGTAAACACACGTTGTAAACTTGTTTTTCACACAATTCTTTGTGGACAAAGTCCAACAAAATATATAAATGTAAGTTGACTCAGAATTTCTTTCAGGATTCTGCTTGCAGGTGAAAAATTCTTCTAAAATGTTGCAAGTTCTCTGAAAAAATACAGACTCTGTGTGATGAATCCTTTCATTCATGCAGCATATGGAGAGAAGGTTACATAATGGTTGTTCTCTCAAAGGGCTTTCAGAAGGTCTCGCTTCTAAACCACCAACTAAACAAAAAACACACACCATCAGTGACACCGCAGCATGAATCTAAAGGCAATATATCAAGAATAATAAAGTGAAATCAACAACAGAGGTGGTCCATGTATTACAGGTTTGATTATTTCTACCTCTAAACCAACCAATCACATGGCATTGTCCGAGTTGAGCAGCAAACTGCAGCCGCCATCTAACCCCTGCATTTTAATGTTAGCATTTCAGAAAGTTCACCAGGCCGCGTGGTCGGTAATCTTCATTGATTTCTTCACCAAACTCCAGTTTTACAGCCGTGGCACTCCATAGTCATGCCTTGTTTGCTGTATTATAGATTCCACAGACAACCTCTCAGCACATCATTTTGAGTGCTTTGATAGTATTGATGGGGTGTCTTTGAGATCTCTTCTTTTTCTCCCTTTCATCCCTTTCTCTCCCCCACTCCCCAACATATCTGGGTAATCTGTTCTTGTCTGTCACCTCTCTCAGCCCGATAAGGAGGAAAAGAGTCGCGCTCCCGTCCAGGAATGGATGTTCCTCCTTGACAACATTGACACAAACACAAGTGCCTCTGCTCCATTGGTATAAAAATAGCTCCTGATAAGCCAATAGAAATCCAGGTTGTTTACCGTAACTCCTTTTTCACAGGAAAGTCTTCAGTAAGATGCTGATGTCCACTCTTCAGTTTCTGTTTCTCTGGCTAGTTTTGCACCAGGCTGTGCTTCATAGCCGAGTCTTTTTTTCTTTTCTTTTTTTAAAGAGGCTTCTTCAGCATTCAGCAAGCCAAGCGCTTAAACTAATCTAGGGAATTGTAATTAGGCATTTAGCTGTAGTTGCTGAGTAAAGATTGTTGGAGTCATGACAGAGCAGCTTTAATTTGTTGGTTTATTATGTCAGCAGTATTATTCAATCCCTCCCAGTGTGGGGGATTTTTTTGTCCGTATGAATGCATATGAGGGTGATTTTATCGTGTTTTGATGTAAACATTGTAGCAGCTTTTGTCGAACTCGGGACTCTGCGGTTGTGGGTGAGTTTGTGGGCGTTTGCTCACAGACAGAAAGTTATATTCATGTCGCTGCAGAGCTAATACATTTAAATATAATCACATTCTCACTCATTATGAGGGAACATGATCAGGACTTTGCAGCCTTTAAGATGAAACAGAAACCCATCTGTTCAGTGAAAGCAGAGGCAGTCGGTCCAGTGCTTGACCTGCTGTTTGATTGCTGCCGATTGCTTGGTGGTGATTGGCAGTTTGATGTGGTGAGTATTTGTGACTTGTCTGCTTCCATTGATCAGGTAAAGACTGATGTGAATCTATATGAATGTGTGTGCAATCTGCGGGAATGGATTTATTAATCAAGTGGAACAAGTAAAGAGTATAATTGATCATATTCAGATGAGGGTTCCTGGGGGTCAGAGGAGAGAGTTAATGAATATTCGGAGCCCTGTGGTGCACTTTGACTCACAGGACTTAATCATGAGTGCTGCAAACAGTCGTGTTTCTATGAGCCTGAGCGCCTGATTGGACTCTAATGTAGGATGGATATGCATTACTCTTTAAGTGTTTTGTCAGAGTTGGAGTTTCAGTCACCTCTGCCGTGGATTGGGTTCAGGTTAGTTTTTCCAATCCAATTTTGGAGACGGTAATTTGATTTGACAACCTCCGCCGCCTCAGCGATGGTCACCTGTTAGACACAAAGGCAACATAGATTGACTCCGAGCTATCAAATTGCAATGGATTTATTGGCAATGGAGCCTTGTCTCTGCATGGGGCTCATTTTCAGCAGGTCTTTAGGGATTCAGTATTATGATCACATTTTAAAGGAACACGGCTTTGTCCCGTTGAAATTCTCCGTGCAGGAAAACGCCTCAGGTTGTCTCTCACCCAGTTTTGGAGGGTAATGAAATTACCTCTTCTGTAACAATATAAAGCCATCCTTCTTCTAGCTTCTGTAATGACATTACAGTCAGACACTCAGCAGGCAGGACTCTTTGTTTTACATCGTTTAGCCTCTATAACCTATCAATTAATCTAATATATGATAACTTAAAGGTGCTCTGTATAGTGTTCCTGTAAACAGTTACTGTTCACACTCAGTGTATATCTTTGAGATTTAACATTGAACTTTTAAAACATTTGCAAAGATGCATTTGTTTACATCCTCCTTTGACAGCAGTCTTCTTTATCCCTGCCTGTGCTGCTGCGTTGTCGCAAACACAAGCCACCAACAAGTGCAAAAATTTCCTTCACTCACTAGACAAAAACAATGGTAATCCTTTCTTTGGCTGGCAGATGTTGGAATCCATCAGGGCTCTATGAAATCTGATTGATTTCTTTACTTAAATTCTACTTTGTACAACTTAAGCACATTTTATACAAATACAGTTGTGTCCTATTGTGTATTGGATGCATACATATTTAACAATAAAACAATAAGAAAAATTATAAAAAAAAATGCCCATAAATTTTATTTATCACAACATTCTTGTGACTCATAATAGTTGTTTTGATCTTGCTCGACTAAAGATTTTACTGTTGGTGTCACATTTTTTAAATGTTTTTTGAATTTGATTGGCCTGTTTGATTTTCTGTTAATTTGCTTTGTGTGCTGTAAAACACAAAGTCCATGGCATTCCATCAGGAAAAGGTTAATATAAACTAGATGATCAAGAAACAAATCATGAATCAAGAAAATTCATCACATTGATTTGAAAATCAAACTAAAATCTGAAGAATTCTGCCTCTTACATTCAGAAACATTGAAGGGGTCAATGGTTTGTCTCATGGTAGATGATCTAACGTATTTCGAATATCGATAATAAATATATAACGAATATCTATTTTCCTTTTGCCAACCCACACTAACCAGTCAAAGACAATAACATTCAAAAACACACACTTTACGAGCGATGTTTTACCTCAGTACACAGCACATGATGAGATGTGACGTGTGGTCAGAAACCTTCTCCTTCTTGGCAGGAGCTGCGTTTCTGGGATTCCTTTTTAACTCTTATTAACACATTTATTTATCAGAATATATCGCAGTGATTGAAAGAGAAATGGCAGAGGGATTTTCTCCCACTTTTTTTTTTTTAAATCTCCCATGAGGCCTTGCTGTCTTCAGGCCTCTTCTGTCATCTTTACATCTTCACTTTGTTGTCGTCTTTTCTGGTCCTAAATGAGATGTTGTGTAGTATTACACTCTGGGCACTCTTCACTGTGCCACCACTAATCACCAGACCCCTACCAGTCTTATCATAATTAACAGATCAAAGAAGCAGAGAGAAGGGCAGTCATACATTATTAAACAGACACTGTATGTGTGTGTGTGGTTGTGTATTTTAGGCACGTAAGTAATTGAGGAATAACAGTGATCTTCAAGAGCACACTTCTCTATTTTCAGTAGGCTTTGATAATTCATCAGAGATAAAGTTTGACAAATTGTCCTCAGAAACAGACGTTTTTCTTCTGATGCATGCATCTTATCTTCATGGTTCTTCTCACATTGTGATGAGACTTATTTTTCCGGAAGACCCTGAAGGTGATCTTCTGTACCTCCCTACACAGAAACACACATAGACAAACATACAGACCTGCATTCAGGAGAAGATTAAGGTCAAAGAGGCATCCGCTCTCACAGAGCAATTGTGCACCGAAGGCGTTTTTTTCTCCTGTGTGCTTTCCATGCATAAGTATGGACACTTCACATATCCTTCCAGATAGAAAATGGCAGACATCTCATCCCATATTGTGTCTCAGACTCTCGACTGAATGACAAAGAGGCCAGGAAAAAATATTTGGACTTTTATTTTTCGTCTTTGGTTGGAGGGCTTGTATTGAAACTTAGTTACGCTCATCAGTCTGCTCAGCCACTTTGTGAGCAGCAATGACATTATATTATACACTAATTGTAGGTTTTTACAATTCCTACTCGGTGGTAATGACTATCATCAAGTCCCTGCGCTTTTTTTTCCATTGCTGCAATGTCCAAAGTTCAATTTGAGGTAGCTCCCATTTTCCAACTCATTTTCTGTCATTATGTCTTGTCAGCATCATATCTCTCTATTAGAGGCAAACTTTTCTTTTTGTCCCTGCCCCTCATCTTTTAGCAGCCTCTTGAATTCGCTCTCTAGAGGCTGTAATAAACCTGTAGTTAGCTGTTAAAACCATGTGCATTTTAGACTAAATGGCCCCTAGCGTCTCCCTGCCTGCTGTTGGGGCTTACAGCCAATGGGCCTTAAAATGACTTAATTTCCTATCTGCCTCCTGGGGGAGCTTTTAGGGAAGCTAAAAGCCGGTCACAGCCCGCAGAGAGTGAGTATCAGGAAAGCCAAGGGCTGGTGTGGACCCCGGCTGAATCAGAACCACTATCGCTTTAATTGCCATGGGCAGTATCAACACAGAAATGTATCCTGATACTGCTGGAGAGTTGAGAATTAGTTCTATCTCGATTTCCAAAAACCTTAGTTGACATTGAAAATGTTTGTTTTTTTGTTTTGTTTTTTGGTCAAGCAACAACTTGAAATGCAAATAAATGTAATATTATAAAAGATAAAGAAGAATATCCGAAAATATTCCCATTTGACAACATGGAACCTGTGACTTTTTACCGTTTTTCCTCAAAAAGTTATTTAAAACTTCTTATTGATATTGCTCCAAATGACTTATCTATGAATCAACAAAAAATTTCAGCTCTGTATTCCATTTTTTGGAGAGTTGTCATCTCAGCAATATTTGGAACACATCGACACTCTGTGTGACAACAACTTAGCCTCTGTACTGGGGAAAACTGCCAATGTTTCAGAGGTTCTGGTGCAGCCAGCAGATATCTGGATAACCAGTGATGGATATTGGGCCCAGACTTCCACTTCTGTGCGCCAGTCAGACTTGAGATGTTGGAATGGATTTGAGAGTTGAGAGTTGGATTCTCCCACTGGATATTTTAAGTAGCCAGGATACACTCAGTTACCAGTTAAAACCCCAGAAGAATCGCCAAATTGTTAAAGTTAAGATTGGAACATTTCCCCACAAAATACAGAAACATTTATGCTTTTTGTGTTTCACTTCTGATCAAAATTCCAACTTACCTCTATAAACCCATAACTCTGTATAAATGCAGTCAGATTCAAGAAAAAAAGCTTTTGAAGCCAATAGGTTCCAAGATAAAAATTTTGTCCAATGCATCTTGACATTTTTGCTGTTTTCTTGCATGTAACCAAAACTCAAAAATTATTCTGCAACACACCTTGGACTATGAAGTGGAAACCAGCCAAAATCAGTTTCATATATCAGACAAATTCTGTATTAATATGCAGATATCTTAGCTTGTCATCAGCTTTTTACTCTAAAATCACATTTTGAATATGTTTATGACCTCATTTTTACTTTTCTAATATTCCACAGTATATTTATCTTATTTAAGTCATTTTCACAGTTAGTCTGTAGATTTGGTCATTGTAACCCATCCACTGCCTTTGGAGCCTCTAACGTTAACATCCTGTGAGAAGAGATAAATGTAACTTCCACCTGCAGCTCTACTTAAATCCAGCCGGGCTTACCCAGACTTATGTATGTTAAGCTTGGGTTGACAGAGTTCTACAGTTGGCTCTCTTTGTTGTGAGGTCTTAGCTGCACACGATTAGATTGTTCAGTTTATATAATTCGACATGGCATTTGAATGAGCTCAAGCTAAATTGAGCCAACAGCTGAAAATAATTTGGCGTATTTTTTTCTTATCGCCATTGATTTTCGTACTTTCTCTGATCATTTGACCTTGGAGTAAACAAGCAAATGCTGGGATTCAATTAGGTACTTTTCATTCCATGCAGACAATTGGCTTCAAAACGGCAAAGCCGAGTGCTCTAATCCATGTTTTCAGTTAAAAATATTTACCGACATTGATTCCCTCATTGGCAGTATTGTCCCTGGCTCCTCTTCCTCCTCTCTGGCAAGGTTAACTCATGTGTTGTGTGCCTGTGCTTGGGTGTGTGCTTGCACATGAGTGTATCCCTGTGTTGATTTTCTGAGCAGCTGTTTGCTATTCCTCCCTCAGCTCTATATATCGATGCGATGGTGTAGGATGGGTTCTTTAAGAGGAGCCAAGGCTGACTCTTGCCCTGTAGGTCACTTTGTCGTGCCCAAATCAAAAGCCCTCAGTGATTGATGCACAGAGCTGCAGGTCTGAACAGCATAATGGATTCATGTATATGTGTGTGTTGGGAAAACATGAGACAGTGGATTGCAGTTGAGTCGATGCAGGACGGGCAGCAGAAGAGAGAAAAAAGCAGAGTTTAGGATGACAGAAAGGAAGAGGGTGACACAGGAAATGGATGCACTAAATGAATGGGAGCACAGGGGCAGACGGGTGAACTGAGGGGTGTTTGATTGTTGTCAGCACGGTCTGAAGGCCAGTGTGTGCAGACTCCTTGACCCCGCCACTTACTGTACGCTTTAATGTTTACGACTCCACCAGTGAAAAGCACAAGCTTTTGGATATGAGCCTTCACAGTCAATAAGAACTCCGTCCTCGAGTGATGAACAGAAATTAATTCTGCTGAAATGTCTTTTGAAAGCTGTTGACCTCCAATGATTTCCCATCAAAGGCCAATCCCTTGTTGTGTTTTTACTGACAATTCAGTAGATTAGATGGGAGGACAAATGGCCATATGGATTTTTTAAATGTCAGTTGAATTTGTCCAAGTTAATGTGAGATGTTGGATTTATTATTAGTATTATTTATTGCAGTGGGAGTAGGATGAAATCATATCTCAATACATTTTAGGGCTGTCAAAGTTAATGGGAACATGCAAATTAATTTATACTCCAATAATTGAAGCGTTAATGCAGGTTGTGTTGTTTTTTGTACTTTGTTTTAAATTTTTGTTGTTGTTTTATTTGATTCCAATGTGAAGCACTTTGTTATGCACTGCTCTTGAGAGATACATTTACATGCAATTTAAAAATGTATATCAGATTAACTTTGGACAATCTATCTAATGCTGTTAATCAGGACTAAATATTTTAATCAGTTGAATAAGCCCTATTAAATTTATATCACTACAGCAATTTATATTGTGATAAAGAACATTTTCTAGACCTTTGATTGAGAAACCATTTATAAATAAATAATATGTGTAAACCAGTGATATTCTGCTGAAATAAAATCTTGATTACCTGAAGGACCAAAGATTAATCGCCGTCAGTTTTGGATTTAAGACTTGTATTTAGCAAAAATGCCAGATGTTTTCTGGCTCTAACCAGTTTTTTATATGTCCCTCTGTTTTATATAATTGTAAACTAAGGATGTGTGTTTTTCAACACAAACACTTAATAAAGTTACCTTAAGCTCTGGGACATTACAATGGGCTGTTTTCACTGTTAAATTACATTTTCTAGACTCAGTGAATCATCAGTTATTAAAGTAAAAATGTCAAAACAATAACAGATAATAAAAAAGACATTTTCAGCTCTGCCTTATATATTTAAACAAATACCTTAAATGTTTGAGGGTATAATTTGCATCACAATTATTGCTTAAGGAAAAGATTTAATCATGATTCATCATAAATGTGTTGATTTTATTGCAAGAAAGCTAAAAGTCCAGATGTTGAATTCTTTATCATCAACAACATATGGATTTCTTTGCAGAGCTTCTATTCTTATTATTTGTTTAGCCAAGCAAGAAGGCTCAGTTAGACTGAAGACATCACCTGCCAACCCCTGAGTGTGTGTGTGTACGTGAGAGCTGCAGTGGCGGCAGTTAATGTACTGTAAACTGTAATAAAACTGCTACACAACAGCTCACCAGCACTCCTCTCCTCCTTCATTTTAAGTCCTCGAAAGTGTCCCCAGTTAATAGGGTTGTGTTGGTTAACAAGCCTGTGAAGTCCTCGTCAGCAGCATTATCACAGCGACCCACAGACACAGGCGGTTTTATCAGGCCTCTCCATGGCAGCGACAGCAGACAGCTCTGAAATTAGTCGCTCAGAGAGGGAGGCAAAGAGGCAAATAACATTATTACACATTGCCAGCTGTGTCTGAACACCAGGAATACCAATATAGTGGCTGTTGTGCAGACACTCACACGTGGTTGTACACACAGAGCAGAGTGGTACCTCCACAGTGGGCTCTGCCACAGACCGTCGGAGGTGTGAAGTGTGTGCAGGGTGCAGCGCTTCTCATTATTACCAGTAGTGTTGGCTTTGGCATCAGTGGAGAAGAGGGCAGCTTGAGCTCAGCCAGCAGTCACAGCAATTTACAGGTCTGTCAGAGAGAAAGAGGTCGACCAGAGGAGAGAATTAAAGAGCATTTAGAGCTGTGAAACAGGCTGCAGCCTGGTAGAATGAGCCGCTGGTGGATGTATGATGCGTTCATGTTGACTTTACTGCAGGGTTTTTATTATGAGGATCTAAATGTGTTTGATTTATTATGCAACACTTGGCAGAAAATCATGAGTCTGGGGTTGTGAGTTTGAGGTGATGTGTATTTGTCGTGCTAAGTTGGAGATTTTAGTAGCAGAGCGCCTGGCAAATGCCTGATAGCATCAGGATTTGTGCTTAGTGCCATGATAATCTTGTTTTACGCTGTATTATTTTCTTACTCTGGCTTGCGGTTGAAAGCTCTGATCTTTCACTGGAGTACTCATTGGTGTACATTTTGTGTAGATTTATGAATCTATTCCTATTCTACATTTGTGTGACAGTGTTTTCAGTCCTGCAGCAGCAGTTCCAGTGGACTCTGAGTGCAGGTCAGTCAGACAGGAAGTGTCAACAGGCCAGGCTGTCTGAAGAAACTGAACAGACCAGGATGAAAAGATTCTTAATGGCTGTGTTGTTGAACTCTGTGGTGTCAGACTGACTGCGGGGTCACAGTGGCGTCCCCTCCGCTCTCCCCTTAGACAGGACACAAAATTAAAGTAGGATTTATAGAGAGGAGGCGGCTGAAGAAGCCATGACAGCACCACACTGTTGAAAACAATCTTCCACCTCAGTCTTGACCGTAACACGATTCCTCTCCTGGCGTGACCCTGGATCACGATGATTTATAGGTAACGGGAGTGAAACTGACTCTTCTCTTTGTCCCCTTTCTTTGTGTCTTTCTGCAGAAGGTATCTGTAACTTGACGATGGACTCAAACTCGATGACGATGCCCATGTCCGACCCCAACGCCTGGGCGACAGCCATGAACAACCTGGGGATGCCTCCCATCGGAATCACTGGACAGCAGCTCATGCCAGGTACGACACAACCTAAACTTCACCACAAAGATCCTGAACCAGAACCACAGACACAACCTTGTCTTGAAAGTTTATCTCAATATTCCACTGGAATACATACTATAGCATTATATTTGTCAGTTATTAAAATTGGGCATTTATTTACAGTGGCACCCTGTAGCTTCGAGCAAATGACCTTCATTATAAGACTCAAATATGTTTTTGCACCACAAAACAGATCTTTTATGACAGAAAATGCTCTTTTGATAGTAAAGGTTGCTGATCCCTGCTCAGTGCTTTCAAGGCAAAACACATAAAGTTTGTATGAAATGGTCTCACATGACATAATTATTGTATGTGGGATTGAAGGTTTTCTTGATAACATTTTAATTTTTATACATTATTATTCAGACATCAAATGATTTTTACATTGTGCAATTGAAAAGAAACTGTAGCCTATACACAAAATATAACATTTCAGAGCTTTTCAGTCAACTAAAATGTGCCTGCATGGCTTTTTGTCTTGTCCTTTAAATGTTGCCAAATCGAAGTAGAGGAGACTAATATTGAGTTTCCATGGATTCCAAATCCCAAAAAAGAAAGGTCTTGGAGGAAAGCAGGGAATTTTATAGCGCAGAAATCGATTTGTTCTCTTTTCCGCCAGTGATGCTGGATTTCCGTATACTTGATCTGCAAAATCTGCTAACGGAAAAATCACCTTCATTATAAGACTCAAAAAGAAGAGGTTGCTGACCCCTGCTCTGTAGTTTTTAAAGCAAGACACATACAGTTTGGATTAGTTCATATAAGACCATAAGTGTGTCATTTATTTATATGATGAAGCATAAAAAGGGCTTTAATAATTGAGCTGTTTCATTTTATTTGTGAGTTTATTTCGCTGTCCTTTCATCTAATTTTACAACAACATTTTATGTAGATGTATTCACCTCAGAGCTCCTTTGCTGTTGCCTCATAATAATTTGTTTTGTTTTGGGTGCAATATAGTTTCCCCCTCTGGCTATATTCAGTTAAATTAAGTGTTTAGATTATTTTTTTTAAAAATGGATAGAACAGCTAAAGGACATTCAGTGTAGAAAATTAATAAAAGACCTCAGTTTAGAGGTGGATTTCTTTCCAAAGGCTGTTGTTTTTTGCATCTAAAGTGGATCATTTGAATTCTGTCATTAAAAGTTTGCATAGTGTTCGGCAGATTTTTGGAAGTGGTGTAATGTGTTGATCAGCAACATTGTTTAGGAGTGTAGGATAGCTGCTGCTTCTGAAGAATAAGGAAGTGGACTCTCTTGTGTGGCTGAATTGGTGATTTAAAACAAGTGTGTTGGAATAAACAGGATGAGTCACCAAGTTGGGATTGCTTTGCTGTAATCAGTCTTGGGTTGGCATACAGAGACAAGCAAGCTCTGTCTGACTCAATACTGTGGAGATGGATCGAAAAAGCAGCAGGTTTTGTGTTATACAGGAGCAGTCCCAGGTGTCTATAAACCACAAACACTGGCACTTTGCACTCTTTACGCCATTGACAGCTTCTAAATGTAAACTCCACTTGCCCCCAAGCTGAACCCGACACTCATTTCATCCTAAGAAAAAGAAGCGATGTAATTTCCCTTTCCTAGCAATTATTTTACATCAAACCGCATCAGCTTTGTTCAATAAGGTTTTCCTAATTTCTGCTCCTCTATTTATGTCTTATACATCAGGTAATGTGCACAGAGGAGAGCTAAAACTCAGCACGCCACAATGATGAAAAGTCTATTGTCGCTGGATGATAAAATCTGTTTAACAGTTGGGAACCAGACATTTATGGGGATTAAAACAATGACATTTTCTTCCTTTGGTTATTTCCTCCCGTGTTGTTTTTTGTAGGCACGAGGTTGAGCTACTGTATTCTGATCTGCCGCTGTGATATTCAGCCTTAGCGATTGCTCTGCTATCTATAACATTAGGTTCAGCAGCACCCTCCCACTCTTCATCTCTGAAGAGTTATTCTGCCATGTCTTTTCTCTATCCTCAGTAGAAAGCCTTTCCCTAAAGCCTTTTATAAATCACTTCCCACTTCTTAGCTGAAATGCACTTTCATATTTGAAATATGCCAGGCTTGTGTGTGTACGTGTGTGTGTAGATGCATGTGTGTACCCACTTGGAGACGAACAGTCTCCCAAATGCACTCCTCGAGAAATATTAAGGGAAGCGTACGCACACACACAGACTCTCGGGCCTGGCATATTTCAAATATGGTAAACAAAAGCCTTTCTACTGCGGAGAGAGAGAAGACACAAGTGATACTTCTCATAAAAGGAAGCAGAGAAACTGAGCCTAATTTTAGAGGTGAACACTGGATGCTGGACACGCATATTTAAGTGTGTGTGTGTTTCAGATGTGCATTGAAGTTGCCAACTTCCTCCTCTTGAACTTTATGTGCAGTGCTTTAAGGCCTTTTTTTTTTTACAGCAGACATTTTAACTTACCATAACAGGAAAAAGCACAGGTGTAACTAATAGCATTAATAATGGCTCTGTTCCATTTAAAGTGTGTCATTACACCGTGCCAGTTCTGAAAGAGCCCTGAAACCGGCACACGTAATTCCAATGCAGCAATTAGTGATGTGATTATCCGCACCTGTGTTTAACTCAGAATGCCAGCTGTAAGAAAGGTGAAATAAGCTTCTCATACTTTTAATCAGACGCCCTGCCAGTTTTGGCAGACAGTAACACTTAAAACCAGGTGCTTGTTTGTTTGGTTTTGGACGGGAAAAGCGAGACCATTTGTTGATTTGAGGGTGAAAGAATGGATGTTTTTCACAGCAGATAAGCAGAAAAAGCAAAGGTCAAACAGTTGACCTCAGTTCCATCAAGTCTCCCCTTAAGCCATGCAAGTGAGGCAGCACGCTCAATACCAGGACCTTGGAACTCACTCAGCAAGCAAGCAGTTGATATTAATGTTATTCTGAGCTTTTCTTCCATGAGATGCAAACATGTCTGCTGTAAAAAGGTTAAAGGTCTAAACCGGTGCCTTTTAGAGCACAGTTTCATGTTTCATCATATCACATAGTTCATCCAGCAAGGAGCACTTTAAGCTTTTTAAGCTGCTACCAGCAATTACAACCCGATAATGTCATTAAACATACATGACACGAGCTCAGAGTAAAGCTGTTGTCAATGGCGCCTGTTCTTTCAATACATTCTAACATAAATAGGAGTGTACATGTATATATAAAATATTTTCTGATTTATCCATATTGGAATATTTCACTCCCTGTTGTTTTCACCTGTCAGTATGGGATGGATGGTGAGATTCAAACCGAAGACAGTTCAAGAATTTAGTTTTTTTTGACAGATTTCTCAGTATTTGCATAAATGTTGTCTAATATGTGCCAGTATGAAAATATTTCTTAACCCAATATATTGCATTAAAAGATGCCTGGGTAATTTAGAAATGGGGGTTGTTCAGAAGATCATGTTCTGAAGTAGAACCCAGTGGCAACCTGATGCAACTGCTCTCAGTGATGTCAACCCTGTAATGTCATTCAGCACATGGGACAAGAGCTTAAAGTCACTGTAGCAAAATACAGCTGGTTTCAACAAAAGGAACATTTCCCCATTCTGTCTGCACATTATAACATAAATAAGAGAATATATATATATATATATGTAATTATTAGCCAATATATAGATTTTGGAGTGTTTTTCT
>CAFUXE010000231.1:229634-244161 GCA_903364295.1 Serranus cabrilla | reverse complement strand
TTGCTGTCGACTGTCAAATATCCAATAACAAGACTGAGAGGCACGCTTGCAGCTCTGTGAGGCTGCACTCATAAAGTGTTGCTTTGAGCTAAATGCTAACTGTAGCATGCTAACATGCTCACAGTGACAGTGGGTGCTAAGCAGGTATAAGGTTAACCATGTTCACCCTAACTTAGCATGCAAACATTTACTTATCAGCACTAAACACAAAGTGCAGCTGAGTAATGGATAATTAAATGATGGAGTGACATGAAAAGTGACTGTGTTCACCATGTTTAATGGAAATCCATCCAATAATTGTTAAAGTTTAGCAGAACAATAATATCTCTTATGACCCACAAGAAGTGTGTGGTTGCGTCTTTATCTTTGTAGTTGCTGCCTTCTGTAAAGTACCAAAAGTTTCTTATTCATTTGTTTTTATTATTTTCAACATTGTACATTAATTCTGATTAATACATCAGAAGTATGAAAGAGCAGATATGGAATTATTGAAAAAAACATCATCAGTTGTATATTTTAGATTCTTTAAAGTAGCCACCTCATGTTTTGATGACAGCTTTGCACACTTGTGTTATTCTCTCACTCGGCTCCATGAGCTGATCCCCTGGAATGGTTTTCAATTAACAGTTGCACCTTATAAATAGTTAATTAGGGGAATTTCTTGCCTTCTTTATGTGTTTGAGACCATCAAAGCAAAAGGTGGCTACTGTGAAGAATTTAAAGTTAGAAAAAAAAATGTATAAAAATACAGCACCGAATGAGAGGTTGTGTCCAAACTTGTGACTGTGACTGTATTTTCTCTTTTCTTTTCATTTTGTTGCGTTGTGGGTGATTCTGGGACTCACCCTTTGAGCACAAAGCTGCAAAAATAGCCCACACAGTGCCAAAAACACGTGGGCAAAGCTTGTTCCAAACAAGAGTAAATCTGATGTTTGCTTTCACTTTCATCGACATGGGGAGAAGTTTCCAAGTTTGAATGTTGTGTTTACAAACAGTAAGCAACATTTCTTGTGTGGTATGTCCTTAAGACTTCTAATACAAAACCACAAACGCTAATCTTATGGTGGCACTACAAGAAAAGTTATTAGAATTCATCCTTTGGAGACTTTATATGTCAGCACAAAATTCCCTGCCACCCATTGAGCCTTTTAGCAAATAAGCAAAATGTAGTGAAGAACCTTGTTTAAATTAGGAGCGTTTACACACTCAAATGAACAGCACATTGTGAAAATTACACCAAGCTGTCTGAGCAGACGCATTACTTCATTTTAATTTGTGAGTTCCCCGCTGTCCCATGCTCCGCTCTTATTTACTTTTGCTCATCTTCCACTTCCTCCCATCTCATTTTTCTTCTTCATTTTTTCCTCTCATCTCTCCAACAGGTTACCGGATCCGTTTGGGCTCCAGCACAGACAAAAAAGACACTGGGCGCCTCCACGTGGACTTCGCTCAGGCCAGAGACGACCTGTACGAGTGGGAGTGCAGGCAGCGCATGTTGGCCAGAGAGGAGAGGCACCGGCGCAAGATAGAGGAGGATCGCCTCCGGCCGCCCTCCCCTCCTCCCATCGTCCATTACTCCGAGCACGAGTGCAGCCAGCTGGGAGACAAGATCAAAGGTTGGCAAAATATTAAACATGTACCATAAAATATGTGCATGATATGAACACACAAACATAAGAAGCAGAGCTCGGTAAATTATTTATACATATAGAATCTTCTTTTCATAGGCTTTTACGAATGCAGCACCAGTGGCCACAGCGTTATGAAGTCATCAGAAGCAAACTGGATTCACTCATAGCGTTATTATTATTCATGCAAACCACAAACCAACAACATAGGGAATAAGATAAAGGAGGTTTTCTGTGTTTGTGTAGCTGTTTGTCCATTTGTGCGCCTGCAGGAGATTCTGTGCAAGCCGAGGCTTTCCAGGAGGAGTCCTAAACTGCTGCTGGTAAAACTGACAAAGCAGTTTCCTCATGTTCTAACAAATTCAGGGAATTTGTTTTCAAAAGACGTTACACAAAGGCTGTTTAACACGGTATATCAGGTTACTCTCCCCTCAGCACATGCTCCTCTCGCTTATCTTGTCCGTTCTCCACTCCGCACTTTCTATTTCTTCTGCTCATCCTTTTTCCATTTTCTGTCCTCCGCTCTCGTTTCCCCCTCTTCTCAGCTTTCCGTAGAGTTTCCAGATGAATGAACTTGTTTCGCTAATGAGCAATGACACTTGCAGGTCTCAGTCACAGTTGCCCGATAACAAAATGGCTGTGACTTTCTGCCTCTCTACCATCTGTGTGTGAGTCTTTTTCAGCTCTGCCTCCGCTGTAGAGAACTCTAACACTGTGTTGTTTCAGCCAAGGATTTGTTTCTGAACACTTTGGGCTGCTGTTGTGAAAGCACACATCCCGGCTATTCACTGCAGATTTACTCGTTCCTGAATCTTCCACCCAGAGGAAAAAAAGCGGTTTAGCCCTTTTTCAGCGCCAGTCATATTCCTGTTCTCCAAACCCAATTTGTCTTTTTGATGACAAGAAGCACACAGCAGAGCGTTTTACCCAGACCACCTCTCTTTACTTCCCTCAGGTGTCATCGAGGTCTGTGAAGTTGTTCTTTGTTACTCAGCATATGACAGTCAATGTACAGTTCTCTCACTTCCTTTCATCCAGCAGCACAGATGTCTTTTTGTTCTCCTGTCCTTGTTCTCTACAGTTTACTTTCTTTTTTCAAGCTTATTTTATGTGTCACCTTGCTCCCTGACTTCATCTACTTTTCACTCATCAAACTAAAAAGTGCTTTCTGCTTTAGTTATTTAAAGTTACCTCAGTTTACCTTTATACTCTTCTATACATTTGTTTTCTGCCAAAAATCAGGGCTGTTGGGCAGCAATTTACAGCGTCGTCTTCCACGGATTATGAATATAATGTTCGCTTTTTCAAGGTTTTGTCATCATTTTCAGCTTGCCAACTCTTGCTTTGCTCACCTTAACCCAGTACAACATAGTTTAGTTGGTCAGAATGTTGTTTGAACTATATTTACATCATATAATGAGAAAAACATGCATGATATTGTGACGTGTAAACTACCTGCTCATTTCCAGCACGTGAGGTAGTTGGTATTCATTGTTCCTGGCTTGTGATCTAGCTTATATTTGATTTGTTTTGTATGACCACGGATCAGCCCATGTTGACCGGCTTTAACATTCAAGGAAGCATCTGTTTTCCTTTCTCTGACTCTTTTCTTTCCGTGTCCTCACCTCTTCACCAGACGACGGCAAGTTCCCCGAGGCGGTGCGTGTGCTCCTGACCTGGCTGGAACGAGGTGAAGTCAACCGCAGGAACGCCAACAACTTCTACTCCATGATCCAGTCGTCTAACGGCCACATCCGCCGGCTGACCAGCGAGAAGAGTCAGCACGAGAAGGAGGTGGAAGAGGCCAAAGACAAGTTCAAGACCGCTCTGGCCGGCATTCTTGGTCAATGTGAGTCTTTTGTTCTCAATCACACACACACACTTGGATGTATAACACAGTTGTGTGTACTATCAGTGTACTGCAGTGTATGAGGCCAAACTGAGAGAGAGTAACTTATTTATAGTTTACTACCAGGACACATTTTTCATGACTCCTTGTTGTGCAGTATCAGTACAGGAGAAGGAGAAGAAGTCCAATCCAAGTTTCTGGTTCTGTAAGTTCTGTTATAGTTTGTGTCTGTGACTGGACACACAACTTAAACATACTGTTTAAGACTTTTTGTGCCCTGAGCTACTTAATGCGGGAAATAAGTAAGTATGATTTGCTCACAGCCCGTCATTAAAGCAGAACTTTGATATTTTTGAACCCGGACCCTCCCACGTCTTTGTGTCTAAGTGACTAATGAAAACTCAAGAGACGAGACTTGTTACCGGAAGACAACAGTGGACACTTTAATAAGAGAGTTAGAGAGAAGAAAGAGGAGAAAGAAAGCGTAGTTTACTGTCATGTCAGAGAGTAAAAACAGTGGTTTGTGTGTGCACATTTCTGAATTGTGCCAAAATAATGTCGAGCATCACTTTGCTCAGATGTCTTAGACCACTTTTGTTGGATACAGACAGGCTGAATTTTGCCTTGTTTTACTACAAATAGTACACTGCACCGTGCAGACTGTCAATTCCACTGTGACCATTTTGACCAGGATGGATGCTGGCAGCTAAAGAGCAGCAGAAATCCTATACTAAAGTACATTTTCCTGGAGGAAAATAATGTTCCAAGAGTGAAGAGATGAGCTGCAGACAGGTAATGTTAGCAGCAGAAGTTGTTGTGTTGACCTGGTATCAGAACACACAAATCATGGCAGGATAACAAAAACAATCACACAGACCAGGTAGGTGCAAAATATCAACTGATGCATGACTGATTATAGAATATGAATTAATATAGATTAATTTTATCACAGCTGCTGGCTGCAGAGCTCTCGCCTCATACCTGTTTCGATCTGAATGGTTTATTGATTCAGTCTCATCGGAGCAAAGTCAAGTTCATCCTCTCTAAGTCTTTAATTAACAAATCCAACATTTCATTTATTCCTGTTATTCAAAAGAAAAGATTGATTTTATGTAAAAATCTTGAATAACACAATAATACAGTTGTCCAATCATATTTTAGTTGATATAAATGTAACTAATGGTGTTAAATGGGTCAGTTATATTGTGTTTATCAGTCACAGTCTCCTTAAATTAACTTAATATAAATCTTATTGTGGCAGACTTTGTGATATCAGCATATATGGAATCTTTAGCCAAAGAATCGATAGATGTTATTGTGATAAAACTTGTGATTTGCACCCCGAACAGCGGACCAATATCAACTTAAAAATTGTCCCCATTAGTCACTTACACACAAAAAAATGAGAAAATTGGGTCCAGGTTGAAAATGTTGCCCTTTAGCTCTCACACGATGCACAGAGCATCGATAATGAAACACACACTGTGGTTTGTTAGACTCATAGAAGCCTTCATGTCTCATGAAAGTATGTTTTTGGGAGGATGGCTTAAAGGTAAGTGTTGCTTCTTTCCTAACAGTGCTGTGATACCAGTGCTTGTTTTTATTCCCTCTAAGATACAAGTAGCTTAAACATTAAAGGAAAAATAACACTGGTTCCTGTGACTGCAGCGGACTATTCTTCCTTCAGATGAAAGTAGTAAGTAGCCCAAAACATTCATTGCATGAATACAGCGGAGGCCAAACATACACGGTAAATGCATGTTTAGCTCATTTCAGCTGATGAAAGGCCAAAAGCAAAGCATACTGCTCCTTCCCACCTTTGACAGCTTCGGCTGTGCAGCTGCTGGTTTACACCACCGCCTGCGGCACTTTGTCTCCGCTTATCCCACCACATGAATGTTAAACAGAACGTAAACATCCTTCAACACAAAGTGAAGTTCCCAGGTTCTTCTTATTTGTTTATAAGATAAATAATACATGGAGACCACATAGAAGGTGTCTGCGGTGTGTTTGTATAACCCACACAGAGAGAGAGGATGTCCTTGTTTTAGCCATCCTCCATCATTTCAGCCCATACAAACACTGTCATGACCTTGGCTTCCTCCTGGTGCATCGCTGGTCATATTAATAATATCACAGACTGGCCTCTTGTGAGGCGGGTTTACAAGTTTCACCTGGGAACAACTTTCAATCCATAACCAAGGCATTCAGCCTGTCTGCTCTCTTACTTGACATCCTCATAAGTGTGTTTCCAGTGGAGTTTACCACCTCAAAGGTCAGCTCACCAAAGTCACAAAGAAACATGCCATCACTTTATCCCTGTGGTGTCTCGCCATGCAGATAGTTCCCATTTTATGCGCCCCCTTTTCAGATATTGGCTTCTCCATCTTCTGCTGCAGCACCGATACAATGGAGGCGCAGAGAATTTCATTTGTGGTGCTCAAAGCATTGAAAAAAAAGACATTTAAAAGACTCCAAAGTACATCTCGCCTTTTTGGAAACAACGTCCCTCTTTCTGAAGATAATCCAAAGACCTGGCTGTAAAGAGTTTCTATTTGAACTACTTTGTTGCATATAAGCTCACAGGCCCTGAAAGTGTGTCTGTACCCTTTCCTCTCTTCTCTGCCTTCACCATCGATCTGCTCCCATCAAATTACAGGGTTCTGGGAAGATGCTATTGATCCCTGTACTGTTCTCTCTCTCACCACTCTGCAAGCACACACACATGAACACTTAGCTGGTGGTCATATTGACCTCCCTCTCTCCCCCTTCCCCCCTCATGTGTACATTAGGACCTCTGGGATACACAGACCACCCATACACTCCTCCATGACCACCCACATGACAACAGATAGATCGCTGGAGGGGGAATGACTTTATCAATACGATGCAGCTCAGATCAGATCTGACACAGACCCAGAGCACAAACAGGGGAAACCTCTGAAGGAAAGGTTTGCTCCTAATCAGACTCCCTGACCTGAAGACGCTCGCTCAGCTCACTCAAGTGTTTCGACGCTGTCATGTTGCAGTTACAGCTGCACTGAAGGGTTAACCACTGAGGCTTGAAGCTTCCTGTCACTCCTTTTAGAAGAAGAGAGGAATCTGCATAGGGAAAGTAAATCAAGAACAGTATGCTACTTTAACAAGGTGTCCTTGGGCGAGAGTCTTCTGCTGTAGCCGAGCTGTGCAGTGGTCAACAGTGGCACGCTTACAGTGGGTTATTTTTGGCAGCTGCCAGTTGCTTAGCAAAATCTCCCTTGTTAAATAAATGTGGAACAAGACAAAGAGCCGCACTAACAGCTCTGTGAGTCTGCTCTGAGGCACAGCTGGGCTTTGTCAACATGCTGATGTTTAGCAGGTGGACTGTTTGCCGCCGTCAGGCTCTCGGTTTCACACAGTGGTTCTCAACTGTTGGGATCACGACCCAGTAGCAGGTCACAAGGTAAACTCCACGGCTCGCCAGATGGTTGTGGAGGATTTGATAAAATAACATCTTAGGCTCTTTTGTAATGGTATAATGATTTTTATGACTAGAGAATTGGAGCCACCTACAGCTTATCTCGAGGAACCAAGTGAAAATATTCGCTTAACAATAGTGGATGGAATCAAGCATTTGTTTGCATTATCTTTATTTATTTGTTTAAAATTTGCGATACATTTGGATGGAACCTGGATATGGGTATAATTTGGCTGAGAATAGATCTTATTGAGTGTGTTTTAGAGTCAAAGCATGCGTACAAATGAGGTTTTTTAGCTACTCGTCAGACAGAAAGTTGAACTAAGACTTTCCAGGCTAATATGTAAATTAGTCTGGCAATGCAGAGCTGCTGTCAGCTAAGAAATGCTGTGAGCTGCCACTGGTTCCAGCAGAGCCCCCAACACGAAAGCATCAGCTGTTAAAACTAAAAAAACTGAACAAAACTGTCATCACAAACAAAGTATTGTTTATTTACATTTATTAATCAGAGCATTCACAATAATGACTCAAAACCAGCAGGGGGAGGCGCTTATAAACAGCTGTTTACACCAGTTTGTAATTGTCTCTCTCTTTCTGTCTCTCTCCCTTCGCTCCCATGCTGTTTCCCTTCTGTTTGTTAATTGATGCAATGCGGGGGGGATTGCATTGGGGTCAAACGTTTAATTCACAACCTCGGACCTGATACTCTGGAGGTTTGTGACTCGAAAAGGTGGAGAAGCACTGGTATAGCATGTTAGCATGATAATATCTGTAAAACAAAGTACAGCTAAGTTATGACAAATTATATGATGGTTATAGATGAAAAGTTTGAACATTTCATCCTGAGAGGGACGTAAATATCGACAAAATTCAAGGCAATTCATCAAATAGTTAACAAGTCATCTTGAAAAACCGCAACTGTCAGCTTTATGGTGTCTTCAGAGGAAAAGTCATTGTAGTGCCAAACCACTGGGTCATAAATATTAAGAAGCTATTAAACCAGCTACAATGTTTGAGGGCTTTATTCTATATGAGAATATGATATTTAATTGAAGAAAGTGGGGGAAATGTATGATTTATTAAAGTTGTTGAAGTTTTGCAAATGGGAACTATCAGACAACCGTCCACGAGATGATGCACTGGCATCAGCTGGTAAGTAGATCACACGCTTGCACTCACATATATATAAACAAGCACACACACACACACACACACACACAGTTCTTTACATCCCTAGTTGACTCCACTTTCTCACTCCTCTGCTCCTTCCCACCTGCCCTCTGTCTGTCTTCTCTCTCTGTTTCTGGATGGTCTCTGGTCCTTCCCTGCATCCCGCCACAGTTGAACAGATTGTGTCTGTATTCCAAGCTGCTTCCAAACAAAAGGCATGGGACCATTTCTCCAAAGCTCAGCGCAAGAACCTGGACATGTGGCGTAAACAAGCAGAGGTTAGTATACTTTGATTTCACTCTGTTGTTCACATGATTTATGAAAAAAAAAAATAGACTTCACCCCATTTTGTTCAAAACCTGTCTCCCTCCTTATTTATGGTTAAAGTTTTTATTTACTTTATTTTGAACTGATAGATGCTTCAGAATTACACATTTAAATTAAAAAAACTAGGTGAAATCAGAAGTCAAAACAACAGACTCCTTGTTACAGTAAGTACTGGAAAGAAGCCAGGCTACAGAGCAAGTACCTGCTCACTGCAGCAATGTGAGAAACAAACACACCCACGTCCAAACCTCTGCCCCAACCATAAAATGTGTAAAAGAAGTGGACGCAGCCTCCGGGACGTGATGTCACCAGGTGGTTTGTGTGTTATCACGTTCAAGTTTTGCAATTTTGGTCGTCAGCATTTGGGTTTTTTGGAGCCAAAAGTCCTCATATTTAAACAAGAGGGTAGTCAGTTGCCTGGTGGGGCCAGTTATCATAGCAAATGCTAAGTGACCAGCTAACGCTAGTGCGGCCACAATTCAGGATAATTGAAGAATACATCTTTAAAAAAAAATCTACATACCGTAAAAAATTGTGTGTGAAAAACTGAAGAACATTTTAGGCAACCAAAATGTTACAACTAACGATGAAATCAAATCACACTATGAAATGGACAAATCGAGCATCATGCTGTACTGAAGATTTGATGGACTTCTTTTTGCAACCAGTGTAGTCGCCCCCTGCTGGCCATTAGAAAGAATGCAGGTTTAAGTTACTTCTCAGCCCCAGAAGCTGTGTCCACTTCTTTTATACAGTCTATGGTCCCTACATCCTCCCCTCCCTCCCCCACTGCCCTCCCCTCTGAATTGGATACAAGCTGCTGGGTGAGTTTTCCATCTCTAAGGGTGTCCAGGACACAGGTAAATCTGTACATGCCTTCTCCCCCCCTGCACCAACAAATTTTAACATTTTTGTGAGTGGATAATCAAGCAGGTACATCTTGAGAAATAAATGTGTATTATTCATTTTCAAAATCAAAATCTTTTTCTGTCATCTGCTATCTGCTCGCCACATGTTGTTCCTCTCTGCCAAATGGAGCATCACAGTAATTAGCATGATGAGGGGTTGTATGTAATGGAGGGTCTGGAGTGTGGTGCAGTCCTGGGTCTAATGGACAGTGTATGATCATATCTGATTGGTAAGTTTCTTTGAACCTCAGTATAAAAAAAACAACAGATTTAAGGTAAAGCAGAAGCAGCAATCATCTTGTACAAAAACTTCTCTTTAAAGGTAGGTGTTGCAGAGCAAAACTGTTGTTTTAATGTTGCTGCAGAATCATATCGGTAGTCAAAGGAATAATCAAAAATGTACCAACAACTGTTTGTCAGAAATGATGCCTGTAATAGCCTTTGTGGAGGTCTCTTAACACACACTTGATGAGTAAGTGGGACGCTGGATGATTCATGTTTGTCTGTAAATGCTTGAGTACATGCTTGACGTCTGTTGTCCGTCCCTCGCTCAGAACTTGAGGGTCTGTCAGGGATCCGCTCACTGGAGATTCACTCTCTTCTATATATATATATATATATGTATATACGCTGAAGCTGGAAGTATTAGAATCTATGTTGTGGATACCAGAGTGTTTTCATCAGGCCTCCAGGGATCTGTCCACTCTTCCTCACTGCTTCCTTTATAGAGTTTGTGTATATACTCACTGCATACTCCAGGGAGTACAGCAAGACCGTAGATGCAAGTGAAAGAGACCTCTGTGGGTGGACACTCCACAACAGAACATGTCCTCATTCAGAAAACATTGTTATGAAAATATCCTTCAAATGACTTCCCCGGCTCAAACGTTTTTTGAGTTTTTCTCTTCCAGCCACTTCACACTTTATTAAAGCTGTGAGAATAGACTTTATGCTGTCAGAGTGACACCACATGCACTGTCTTTTATATATATGTGTGTGTGTCTGAGAGTGAGAGGAGAGCAGACGGATGAAGTCATTTGGACACAAAGCTCTTGGTTTAGCACCGGCCCAAATTGAGTCTATGACTCTCTGCAGCTGTCTGAAAGGGTTTAAAAACCTCTTCCACTCCACACCTCCTTTTTACTGTCTTTTTGGGGACAGGAGATCTTTAGAGGGGGATAGCAGGTCAACAGTCTGTGCCACACTGAAGTGCACATCATCAGAAAACTGGGAACCTGAAGAGTATTGAAAGATGCAGACAGGCAATTTGTCTAAAGTTTCCCAAGTCAAATCTGTATAGAAGATCAAGTCAATAATCAGGTAAAAATGTGAAAGTGTATACGGACTTAAAACATTATTACTGGAGTATGTGAAGGCCATCTCCAATGCTTACTTGCCTCTTATAAGTTGTTGCACACATTGGTGCTAAATTTGTCAATTTCTGATCACTGAAGAATGGATAAAAGTGGTAAAATGTTTTGTTTAAATCCACAGAAACATTAAGACACCAAGACCTTGAGGAACATTATAGTTGAAATTCCTCGACTGTTTCCGGACCACAGTATGCAGAAATATTCAAATACAATAGGCGAAAGTAACACATTTATACTGCATGCAGAAAGCTGCATATGATTAATATGGAGTGGGCATGTCTTTAAAGAGAGGACTCGTTGGTACCCATAGGACCCATTTTCTTTCAGATATCTTCGAATCAGAGTTCAAACATGTGCTCGCCAGTATTTCAATCGCTAAAATTAAACCTGACAACTTTCTGTCAAGATATCATGACATGGTCGGTGCCAGTGGATTCC
Organism: Serranus cabrilla; assembly: GCA_903364295.1. Classification (NCBI taxonomy): domain Eukaryota; kingdom Metazoa; phylum Chordata; class Actinopteri; order Perciformes; family Serranidae; genus Serranus; species Serranus cabrilla. The sequence goes on along the minus strand of CAFUXE010000231.1, from coordinate 233,011 downwards.
TTACGTCTAGTTTCATATGATATCAGTATCTCTGTTACAAACGAACCTGCTGCAGCCTCGAACGACGGAAAGTCGGCTGAGGACGCCGGCGTCCTCGAAGGGTTCAAGAGGTGAAGTAAGGTTACACACAGAATGAGTTGTTTTTGTCTTTTTGCAATATATAATTATGGGATTATTGGGAATTATTGGGATTATTTAGAAAAGTTAGCTATTCTTTCATTATATATAAATGGGTCAGCAATTGACTGATACTGAACATACAATACTGATGTTTATTCAGTTATTTATTCTCTTACTAATAAATGTGTATAATGTTAAATTTTCCTTTATAATTGTATTTGTTTTAAAAAAAAAGTAGCCATCTGAGTCTCATCAGAAGAATATTCGCATAGCAAAGGTTTATTTTCATTCCAGCTCAAAACTGTGGCTGCCATGTTGATGATCAGTGAATATATCCCCTCTAAAAATGTATATCGGTCTCAAAAACCACCTGTTAGTCGGCCTACGATTGTCATATTAGAGTTGTATTTACAGCTCATTTCTGCTCCCTCCAAGTGGACAGAAATCTGGTTTAAAGCTTCATTTAACATGAACCACGAGTAAGTTGCAAACAACGAATAAATACACAACCAAGGTACGCCATAAGCTTATGATGTGTTTTGGCTTACCTGTCTGTTAATATGTGCCTAATTCTACATTCAGCCGTTGCAGAGAGTCGTGCCTCTGTCCACTTGTTGAAAGAAAAGTCGAGAAGAATATTCTGGCCTCTTGGCTTGCTAGATGCTTGTTGTTTACTTCAGCTCTCTGTCATTTATCTCTGGGCTGCTGGAGCTCACACTGAGCTGAAGCCTTTGGTTTTATATGTGGGAGTTATAACAGCCTTGAGACCAAACCATACATTCTGTGTGAAGGTCAGAGAACCAAAATAATGGGTTAAAAGTGTCAAAAAGCTGCAGAGAGGGGTGCTAATTCTCAGTAACTGTCGGCACAACGGCTCATTCTTTTACATTACGTTAGTGGTTTGATTCAAAATAAGAAATATGGTTTAATGTCGGTTTATTTTCACATGGATCATACAGGCTGCTGCTTTAGAGGCTGCAGTGTAGAACAGGCAGCCACTGGCCAGTTTAAAGAGCATAGGTAAGTAAGTGCAGTTACTCACGGGTAGTTTATCATCAAACAGGCAGCCAGGTTCACTCTCAGTCAGATTGTATATTCAGTATGATTCTGCGGCCCGGAGGTGAAATATGGAGGCACGGCGTTGAGTCGCTGCGGCTCCCAGGCAGAATCAGACAACAGCTGCCTCCCTCTATCAGTGTTTTCATGTGCTGTGTGTGTGCAGCTCACAGTGCCCTCCATACACACCAGATGGTTGTGTGTCTGCATGTGCTTGTGTGTGTGCTACCTGTTTGACCTCTGCCACAGGCTCGGGCTGATAACGTCAGCTGACAGATGGTTGTAAGTTTATTTACTCTTGGGCAGCGTCTTGGCTTTTTAGGAGTATTTTCCAGCCTGTTTTTGGAAATGTTTCATTGATAGACTGGAGCTGTGAACACACACACACGTGTTTCAAAACACGGTATGAGGAGGTATAAGCACTTTATGAATTTCAATCAACTGACACCAAAAAAACAGAAAACGAACCGCCTCTCATGACCAATACCGATACAGTAACCAACTATTTTACATTTTAGTATTTTAGAAAGGTGTTCATAACCTCATTTTTATGCACACCTGACGTTAAGAAAGGATGTGATGATGTAGTGAGCAAAGATGGATGATTTAATAATCCATAGCTCTGAACTAACCACCTCTAACTGACTCACATTGTGTTACAACAGTTTAGTCTCTTACATAGAGCCTTTTATGTTTGAGTGTGTAGATGCTGCACTTGTTAAGACAATGAAAGCTTGTTGGCTTTGTATTATCAGCCAATAATTTATCAGCTTTCATATCATTATTGATAATTTACCATTACTGAGGCATATCGTGTATCCCTACTAGTAGGTTTTATTAATGCTGTGAGATTACTAATGGTGAGTAAAGGGATTTGTTATTTTTTTATGGGACTTCGTTCTAAAAACTTTGAAGTTGAAGGAGAGCTGAGCTTCTTGCTAAAATGATATTGATTAATTCCCTCCCTGTAGTGAAAATGTTCTGTTTGTCTGCAGTCGACTGGATGTTCGTGAAGCTCTGAGTGTGGAGCTCTGATAAAGGTTCAACACTGAAGATTGTCTTGTAAAACCTTGTAAAGAGTCCGATAATACCAATGTTATCAACCCAGTAATATCAACCCACAACAGCTGGATCATTTCTTAACTGGCTCACCTTGTTATAGTAGATGACATGTTGTATATGTATCCAGCTGCTTATCCAACAGTGGGATGCCGTCATCCATCAGCACGAGCTGGCAAACTTGGCAAAATGACTCCACTAAAAGTTTGTACTGATGCAATAATACAATGAGCGCCGTTTTAATTTTGTAAAGAAAGGGCTCATATTAACTGCTTAATATACCTAATATGAGGATTTTAAAAATGTCTAATTACTTTAAATTTATCATGTTTTTATTGTTAAATCTCGACCTGGAAAGTAACTGAAGCCGGAAGCTAAATGTAGTGAAGAGTCCCTCAAAATGTCGTAAATAAAGTAAAAGTTACATAATTTAAATCCTCAAGTAAAGTACATGTAGCTCAACATTGTACTTAAGTTCAGTACTAGAGTAAATGTACTTAGTTACATTCCACTATTTGATTTAAGAAGTAAACATTTCTCTGTACTCTCTTCACTCCGTGGGGTGAAGTAATGATGATTCTTAGGATTTTTAGAGTTCTTAAATACTTGAGAACATATAAGGGAAATGTTCAAGTTGGATTTTAATTCTATTCAATTCAAATCATAATGCTTTTTTTTTCCAGTTTTGCACCATTGACCTCCATGTCCTTGGTCTATTTGTGCTCTGTGGACATTTTTCTATGACCTTCAAGCTGCTTGATGTTATCAGTCTTTAGCTGGCTGTGCTCTCTATTCTCCCGATACATTATCATTATATTTTTTAATGGCGACGCTGTGTAATACTGTGGCTCAAACACCTGCTCACAACGAATGGAATTTAAAAACCCACCAGCTATATGTTCACAGTTTGGCCTGAGCGTGGACTGTTTACTGTGTGTGAAGGCATCACTGTTTAGCAGACGATTTTGTTTGTTTGGTTTTCCTTTCTCTTGACACAGACCTGCAGGGTTCGGTCTAATTTACAGCCAATCCAATTCAGTGGTTTGACCTTAATCTTTAAAACATTTTAAAAACCTGCTTCTGTTTACTGGTCTCCAGATGGATATAGTCATTAGTGATTCTGCCTGTAAGGGTGAAACGAA
>CAFUXE010000231.1:217019-229571 GCA_903364295.1 Serranus cabrilla | reverse complement strand
GTGTTTTAGCTGCCTGAATCTGTTTTCTCCAAGTAATGAGAACAGCAAAGTACAAAACTGTGTATCCCGGCTATATTTGTGCTACCATCTGCCCTATCACTGTGCCAGAGGAGGAATTTAGCCCCAGCTCTGAGACCGTCCTTTTCATCTTTATTCATCCACACTCCTTTGTTCTGCGCTAATGTTATAAGTATTCCTTACAGCTACTGCTTAAAATGAAATCAATGGGGTGCATCACTGATGATCCTTCTCCTTCTTGCACCTGCTAAAATCTACATCACCCGTGAGTCTTTGCAGCTCTGACCCGCCCCTCGGTTGTGTCGTGTTTTGCAGGAGATTAGAAACATGCACAACGAGCAGCTGATGGGCATCAGACGAGAGGAGGAGATGGAGATGTCGGACGACGACATGGAGGATTCCCCTGACAGCAAGGACTCCGAGGACTCAGGTATGCATATGCATGCGCGTATTCGCATTCCCGCACTCCAGTCAACATGCACCCCTCAACATCTTCAGAGGACGAACATGGAGTGTGTTAAATAACTGGGGGAGACAGCTGTGTTTGACTGAAATGACAGTAATCATCCCCCAAGCATCTGACAACCATCTGACAACTCCACATGAATAAAAAACACATTCAAAGTACATCAAGACGCTGACTCTACGCACGCTTTACTGACTGTTCAGTACTCATGTTGAACATGAGTACTGAATGACTTCCACCCTGGTCCACCTTCAGTGCAAGAGTGTGTGGGAATCTGTCCACACCTGCCAGCTGCCATCTCATTTCACATCGGGGTCCAACAGAAGTGCTCTAATCCTGTTTTTTACTCAAAGGGGTCTCTTTGTGTTTGCTGAAGCAGCACAAACTAACGGCGCTCCTAATCTCCCGCCTCCCATTACAATAACCCATAAGTCTGGAGTAGCCGCCAAGGCAACATGCTGCAACCGCCACTGCTGCATGTAAGGTCGCCTCTCATCTGCTGTGGTGTGCCTCTCTGCGTGGTGTTCACACACACTTCCTCTGTGCCTTTTAATCATTCTGATCTCTGCCATTTGCTAATATGACAGCTTCTCTAATCAGCATGCAAATGTATGTAAATGCAGGCGTCAGCTCAGCCCCCTTCTCTTTGGCAACCTTGCTATTTAGCTATCAGTAATTAGCATTGCTGTCAGAGACCTGTCATTTCGCTCGATGCTGCAGGATTTTGCTGAGGGGACAGGTGTTAATGTGACACTTTATGGTATTTGTGTTAAACAATCCGACTGTTTCACCCCCTTTACTCGCTCACCTTTAAGCAAAGAGGCATGTTTACACGTCCACCCGGCCTGCCGAAAACCACCTGTGTTATGACTGCGGCCTCTTAAAACGTGAATCGATGCTCTCCGTCTGACTCATGCACAGAATAGAAAGCAAAAGAAGCGCTTGCGTGCGTGACTGTAACGCTGTAGGTGTGTGTGCGTGCGTGTGTCCGCTCACAGATATCTGCAGGTCGATATCGCTGCCTGTTATGTAACAGAGGGGGAATTGCTCCCAATCTGGCCAAGCGGTTGACATCCCCTCACACCAAGTTGATGAGGCTCTCAGATCAATACTCTCCTCACCTCAAACTCTCATTTTGCTGGGAGAAAAGTACACACAAACACAGCGTGGACACACACACACACACTCGCCCAGCAAGAGTTCATTAACACTGCCAATGGTCCTCCATGATAGACTGCAGGCAGCACTCATGAACACCCACACAAAACCTGACCAGACACGCATTCATGCACACACACGCACACACAGGATGGGGCTTATCTCCCCAGTCCAGTCAGTGTATTGCACTTTCCAAAAGAGCTTCCCCTCAAGGCCCACAGGAGGAGAGCAGAGCTGATAATACTGGGCATCTCTGGAGCTGAGCAGGTCTCCTACAATAATAACTCCCACTGTCTCCTCTCTTTGCTCAATAGGTCAGGTCAAACGTCCAGCAGAGAGCTATCGGACAAAACACTCTGGGATTATCACCTCTTTCAGTAGTCTGTGTTGATGTACTGTAGGTGTTTGATTATCAAACACAGAGTGAATAATAAAATCACGATTCACACACAACATGGTACTTAGACGCTTTTGTGTTAGTGTTAGTTCTTCTAAAGGACTCCTATCGTGCTGATTTTCAGATCCATTCTTGTATTTTGGGTTTCTGTTCGAACATTTTTAATGCTTTAATGTTTAAAAAAAATCAATCTGTCCCTGATGATAACTGCTGCTTGTCTCTTTTAAAAGAGAAAAAATCTCCCAAAAAAGCCCAGTCTGCTCTGATTGGACAGCATTTTCAACAGCCAGCTTTTAAAAGAATATAGCAGCATGAAAAACCACCAATAAATGTTTGCTGTCTATTGGCCTTTGGTTTTTCTTTTGGGGTAGCTAGGTTTCACAAATCAGTTTATTGAGGGTACTGTCCTGTAATGACAGTGAGGAGTTGATGTTGGGTGGATAGAAGTGGGAACCTGTAGTGATGACAAGGGCGTGGTGTTAAACGTGGACGGTGGAAGTTGGGGTTCAGATTGTTTTGTCAAGAGAACGTACAAAGCATGACCTGACTGAATATGAGAGGTGGGATGAGAAGACGGTGTAAAATTATGAGGAAGCAGACAGGGAAGTAAAGAAAGTCTATAATGAAGAAAATAAATGTTTGATTTTTTTACTTGTAGGATTTTATCTAAAAACTGGAATGTGTGTATTAAAAAGAAAACAGTTGTAGTAACTGGACTGTGTGTTTGTATAACTTCAATACAAATTTAAGTTGAAAAAAAAAACCCGGCTACTTAACGAAAGTCTATGCAATTTAACAGCTCCAGCAGCAGTGCAATCCAAAATTAGGGACAAATTAACAACATCTGCAACCAAGATTTCAGGTTTCCCGGCTTTAGCATGCAGCTACATGAAGCAGGACATATATGATGTAACACAGCAGCAACATGCTGTGCAGATGACCATCCAAACAAACTGAAGTCAGGTCAAGACGAGACGAGATAAAAAAAAAAAAGAAGTAGTGTTCAGAACAGTTGTAAACCTAAGGTGTCATTTTCATGAAACTTGGTAGAGTTTCCAAGAATCCATTACGTTTTGGAGCAGGCAGATACATGAATTATTAATCTCTTTGGTTAACGTTGCGGGATAGGGCTTGGCCTTGGTGGAGGTCTTGGCTTGATGTTATGGTTTTATATGTTTCCTTTTCAATGAAAATATTTGAAAGTTTTCAGGGGATTTAAAGCTACCTGATCTTTTTCTAAAACACTATCCTGCAGAAATGTATTTCCCAGCAGCAGAAACATATCAAGAGGACATTTTGTCTGATTTGCATAAAGTAACTGAGCTCTTCTCTTTCACCATTATACTTTGAAATCTAAGATGCTCACCATCCCTGTAATCCCACTCACTGTTTCTCTACCTGCTGTCACTCAAATGAACAACACGCGATCCAAGAGGGATTTCACATGTCACAGTGTAACAGATCCGCACGCTTCAGTGTTGTGATCAAACAGACTCAAACAAGAGTGACAGTGTTATACATAGATAACACCATGTTCCATACTGTTCTCCTTACCTTGTAATCTGTAGGTGTTTCCCAAGCTGAAGCCTTGAAGGAGGAGAACGACTCCCTGCGCTGCCAGCTGGACGCCTACAGGAACGAGGTGGAGCTGCTCAAACAGGAGCAAGGCAAGAACCAGCCAATGAGCAGCGAGGAGGACAGCACGCACTCCCAGCAGCTCAGCTTCCTGCAGCAGGCTCTGCAAGGCATGCAGAAGGTACGCACACGCACACGGAAGATGAGTGTAATTTGTTATTCGCCGTGCACTTTAAAAGAAAGTGCTGTGCCGAAACAAGGAGAAAAGTACAGAGCAGCTGTTAGTGATTTCTGAATAATGGCTGAAAAGTGAGATTTTCACCTTTGTGTTGGTTAAAAAGAAAGCGCAGAGTGAAAGGGTTTGACTTTGGATTGGAGGGTGGTGTGCAGTGATTCAATCAGCGCACACACACACTGCTTCTTAGAAACCAAAAGGCTATTGAAGCCATTTCAGACCATTTATTTTAGGAACATTTTCTTTCTAATCTACCTTGAACATTGTACAGTACTGTTGTTCATTCTTTTCAAAGTAGGACCCATCTCGGTGGCTGGTATTAATGTTTTTGGATTGTTTTATTGACATGTTTAAGTATTTATAAGTTTGTACTGTCTGTCAACAGCTATCAAGACCGATATTTAGTGTCTGGCATTAACAAATATTAAAATATGGGAACCAAAACACTAGAAAAATGAATCATAAAAACAAGAAATTAAAACGATATTTTCAGGAGGGAAAAAAATGTAAGGTTGAGTTAATCATTTAAAATGAGTAACATTTGTTTGTTTTATTGGGACAAGCAATAATAATAAAAACATGAAAGTTTATAGCTTTTTCTTTATAGCTAATTCTCAACTCTCGTCCCTCGTTGGGCTTTTAAATGCACAGTGTAATAAAAATATACGGCTTACAATATCATAAAACCAGAAAACGCTACAAACGTGGAAATACATTTAAATACACATACAATAGTGCTCTAACAAAACATACAGCAATATGCCTTAGTAATATAAAGATGGATGCAGCTTTGGTTTGTTGTAAAACATCTGGAATGAATGTGATAAGAGACGACATTATTATGAAACAGCTCAAATATAACTAAACAAAAAAACTGATAATACCAATAAATAGATTATCATTATTAATGTAAATGTATATAGATTCAAGAGATATTAAAAGAAATATTTCAAAATGATAAAACCAGAAAATGCATAAATAAATAAGTTAATAATATGTAAATGTTCATATCAATGTAAATGTATTTACAGTTAAATATATATATACAAATAACAAATAAGTAAATGGATTAAAATAAATAAGATTAAATATGTTGGAACAGTCAAAACATAAAAATAATAAATAACATAAATGAACAAATGTCAAAACCACATTTGATCAAATATGTTGTTGTGCACAGTCAGAACCTCCTGATACTCAATTTTATTCAGCTTATTTCAGTGAGAGCGCCGCTGTAAATGAAAGGGTGCGCTGGATTTCCTGCACAAAATAAAATGAGAGCATCACTGTGAAAGAGAATGCCGATTATCGTGTTTTCATAATTATAACTGAAATCATAAAAGAAAAACTAAATTTGATGAAATGCCCAGCACTCAATCAGAACCGCAGACCTTTTTAATCCAACTTTTTCAACACCAAAGAACTACTAAATTGACTCATTCTGGCATTTGTCAAGTGTCCACACTTTGCTAGCTGTCACAAGTAATGGAAATTATGATCGATTCCTGTTAAGAAGAAGAGAATCCATTAAGGCCCTGCTGCTCATTTCTACTTCCAGAGAGTAATTACCTTCCCAGCTTACGTCTCTCATGGTGTGTTTATGAAAAGATTAGGTGAATGGATTAAATGAATTGGAAGACACTGAAATTGGATACCTCTCCTTGCCAGGGTCCACATGTAGTATCACGCCGTCACACAAAATGCAATAAAATATTATCAGTGTGTACTGGCAGCCTGTTTCCTCATCTGTGAATGATAGCGCATGTAACACAAAGGCACTTAATGTGTAGCCTTGCAGATGAAAATTCCTGTCTGTAAAGACCCCCTGCGTGCTGCGGCCTCTCGTTTTGTTGAAATTAACACAGCAGGAAGCGAATCTTTTTCATCTGTGTTTAGCAGATAACTTAGCTATCAAAGCTATCTCAAACACCAGTTCCTGTCACCCAGAGCGAGGATAAAACGCCCAGTGAGGGTTAACTCTCTCATGAAGGTTTTTTCTTTATATGTAATTTGGGGTTATTGAGTGTTTTACAAGCAAGAGGATTTGGCAAATTCCTCCTCTTGGACTCATTTGAACAGAAAAGAACAAGACAGAATACAAAACAAAGACTGTTTTGGATGTAATTCACGCCAGTGTCTAATAGCATTTTGTGTGAGGCTGTGGTTCTAATTACCGATGTAGGGATTACATGCTAAATATTAATAAAACAAACAGGTGATTATTCCTCTGCTTCCAGGCGTTCGAGTACGAGGTTAGCATCGTCACGGTTAGTTAGTTCACAGTAGCATTAGTGGCTCACTGTTATCCCTCTTTATTTTTCTTTTGTTGCAGCAACTTTTAAAAATGAGGGAAGAATTAAAGCAGCGAGAGGCAGAGCTGGAGAAGAGTTTGGAGGACAAACAGCAGCTGAAGTCCCAAGTCCAGAGCCTGAAGGAGGGACTCCAGAACCTGCAAAACACACAAGCAATGCAGGTCAGTCTGAGAGAACACACACATCTCTGTCAGCCGCGTCTCCTGAGAATGAAAAGGAAGAAGAATCCAACATGTTTGCTTGTTGTTTTTTATGTGAAAGTTCATTTCTGGGTGAGTCTCCTTGCTTGAAAGAGAAACGCTCTCTAATTTGCACTTTAATAAGAAAGAAATTAGTTCAAAATGAGTCTAAACGCTTGAAAGATATTGCGGAAATAAATCATCAATAAACAGAAGGACAGGATGTGATAGTTGCAGCTTTGGGTTGAGAAAATGGCTCAATAACTTGAACTAGTTTAAAACTTATTTCAGAAATCATCAGACATCCCCAAATAGCTATTTTGGGAGCATCTTTATGATATCAACACTGTGGGAAAGGACCAACTGCAGAGAGACGGACGATTCGTAACTTCACTCAGCGTTCTGCCGTTCCCATTTGCCTCCCAGGGAGCTTAATTCATTCTTTTTTAACACGCCGCATAATCGACTCTTTCATTTCTAATTTCCCTCCAAAAAAATGTTAATAATGCAGCTTTCGAGTTTTAAGTGGCTCAGTAAAATGATTTCCCTTCATTTAGCTTTTGTTAGAGTACAATAAAGCATCTCATAGAAAACATCGTCAACCAATAATCATTTGGAGGACTTTCTTCAGTCCTTTGTGTGCAGTCAACTTTTCTTTCCCCGACTGTTTTTATTGATCTTCAAAGTTTGTTCTACATTAGTGAAAAACCTTCACACAACCCTGATTACAGAAAGATGGGACGTGGTTTAAAACATAATAAAACTGAATGTGATCATTGTCTAATCCTTTGTGACGTACAGAACCAGTGAAAAGTCACACACCTCCTCATTCAGTGGATTTTCTTTGTTTTGATTATTTTCTACATTGTGGATTAATACTAAAGACATCAAAACTATGAAAGAACACATGTGGAATTATGTAATAAAAAAGTGTAAAACAAACCAGAATATGTTTTATATTTTAGAGTCTTCGAAGTAACAGCCTTTTGCTTTAATCACCTGACATGGTTTTCAGTTCACAGACGCACCTTGTCAAGAGTTTCGCCTTCTTAATGTGTTTGAGCCCATCGGAGCAAAAACATAAAACATATTTTGGTTTGTTTTCTTTTGCTACATATAATAATTAATAAAAAAATAAAGAAAAACCATTGAATGAGAAGGTGCGTCCATACGTTTTACTGGTACTGTTCATTCTATTAAAAACTGGGCAAATAAAATTAAGATGAATAAACCTCCTGTTGAAGATATTGGCGTGGCATTGCGGAGAGCCAATAATTTTTCACAGTGTCTTAATTACTGTGTGTTTTCAGTTTCTGGTCCTTTCTTATCAACCTGGCAACACTTAAAAAGTATTGTTGCACAGTAAGAGTAAATAATGCATGCAACCCCACTTCCAAAAAAGCTGGGATGTTGTGAAAAAGGTAATAAAAATCAGAATGCAATGATTAGAAAATCCTTTGCAACATACATATATCTAATATCTAATACTCAAACTGGAAAACGTGTGTAAATATTTTCACTCAGTCTGAATTGGATGCATCCTGTTTCCATGTATGTTTTTCACTGTGTACCAGCGTGTTTTGAATTAGGGTTGTGTAAAGGTTTCTTTATTATGAAAACCTTCCATTATTACATACAAACTACATGGATTCTCCTTTAAATCTGCTCCTCCACCAGACAGGATGTTTTCTCCCTTTGGTTATTTTGTCATCTGTTCTCACTGCAGCCACATAAAAAGAACCAGAAGGAATCCGCTCATTTCCTAACGGGAAACACATTGAGCATGGATGGCCGCAGTCAAATTGTTTCCTTACTTGTCTGCAGAAGAGATTTTATGTGACCACCAACAACCCAATCATGTTCTCTCATTTCAGAACATTTTGTCCTTTGGGCTGCATCAGCACCGTCCAACAGACAGTAGCACAGTGATATCAGTAGTGTTATTGTGTTATTGTTGTGTTGTGATAGTTTTATCACCACATGGGGAGATATTACCTGCACAGATGCAAACCACTGTTGGCGTCTCCGAGCTGCTGCACCAGGCCACATCATCAGTTAGAGCCACTCCTGCTGCATTATTTATCCATCCCAACATCCCATTTGTTATTTGATTGAATGAGTTGCTTACATCCAGGCATGTTTTTCACAACAAACCCCCATTTACTATTGATTAGAGGCTGTTTCACTGCGAGAGTACGCTGAGTAAGTACAGTGCAGCGTGATCTACAGTCTTATTAAACAATTTTAAGTTCCAAGGGTCATTTTTCTCCGTTAGATGTGTCATGTTTACTAATGTTTCAGGTGTTGTCCCGTATTCCCCGTGTTCAAGCACTAATGTTTGTTAATGTTCCTTCTGGCTTGGTATAATGAGAGGAAGGCCTGTCATTAAAATGAGCCTCAGGTTCAATCGCCTATTAAATTGGATAATAATACAAATGAGAGCTCACAATCCACGTGGGGAGCTGCTCCATGTGTTGTCTGTTTGCTTTGAAACGTACGAGCCGACAGCAGGTTTCATATAACACAGAGGTGAATTAGTATCTCTTCCTTCACATCAACCTGGAGTGACAGAGCTGTCAATTGCCTGTTAATGGTGATGAGTTTGATTAGAAATGCGTCACCACAACTGTGAGCCCTGGGAAATATGCTAATTATATTCCTGCATGCGGGCCAACATGAATCATGAGAGGCAGTTTCATTAATGGGAGAAAGAGAAATCAATGTTTGGGTGTTGGTTCCTCTGAAGATTAGCAGTCATTGTGGGATTATTTGTCATGTTGAAGAGATTTCTTCATGCCATCCGTTATCCTTCACGGGTCCAATCACAGTCCCTGCTGTCACCAAGCCGTCTCCACACATTACTGGACTGACAGCAGAGCAGGTCGCTGAGGTCGATGACCGCATTACTATTACGATCACAACCATCGTTTCCATGAACATTTCAATGCTGCCACTAGTTATTATTCTCATTATTGAATGATCTTTCTGATAAAAAAAAAAGGGCTCAAACTACTTAGTATAGCATTTCTATAAAGTTGGAGTGGCTGAGATATCTGATGATTAGATAATAAGCTCAAAGAAAGAATAAAAGTATTGGATGCAGCCATATGGACAAAAGAGTGGATCTGTCTAAGAATCCACATTATGGACAACCACAAGTCGCTGCAAACAAAGTTAGCCTGTTTGCGTGAAATCAAACTGGTTTAAGCTTGTGCTCTGGGACAAATTGCCAAAAACTGGAAATCCACCCAACCCTACTTTTGTGAAGTTCATGTGGAAACATAAGGTGGATGACCCCTCATATTCATCAATCATAAAGACTATAAAATGTGAGAAAATAGTGAGGAAAAAGCCCTTGGTGTCATCTTTGAAAAGCTTGTTTTTCTTACCAACATTTTAAAACCCAAATATGCTCAATATCCAATGTTATAAAACCAATGAAAGCTGAAAAAATATTGCTCAAGAAGTTGGTACCAACTGTTTTGTTTGATAAATCAGTCAAACAGTGAATTGGTTTTCAGAATTGCTGTCAATAAATTAGATTTTGAAAAAAAATGTATAATCATATTTGGTCACAAGGACCGAATACATGTGGGCATAGCTGACATTTCCTTACGTAATTATTATACTGAATTACATAATTCAAACTTAATACCATGTTTTGCAAATGATAGAGTATAGAAACTAGTTAGTAAGTGAGCTGAACAGTGAAATGGATGAAGTGGTGTGTAATAAATGGTTAAATCCAGCTTCAGCCGCTCTTGATAGTCACACAAAGGCTACAGAACAAAGAGACGTCCTGTCTATTGAAGTGGCTGCAGTGAAGGGGTACTTAAGCCCACCGTATAGTGCTATGGGCGTACCTGGAAGCAAAAAGGTTGATCAAACAATAGAGTAATTATCTCTGCACTAATATATTCCCGGGAAATCAGAACTCACAAAGTGTTTCATTGTTACAAATTTAATAGCTGACTGTTCTGAGCCAGTTTTGACTCAAAAAGAGTTAATCATATCCATATGTACATGAGTATCTCTGCTTTCCTTGTTTGTTCAAAATCAGCACAATTCTGGACCTTGCTCTAAAAATAAACAATGCCCGTATTTGTCTGTTTGTGCACACCACGCTGTGCGCATCCACGCTCCCCCGTCTGTCTACATTAGCGCTTAGCTTGTTTCTCTGTGGCTTTTTCTCATATGTTTCTAATGTGCCGCAGCTGGAGATGTCGCAAGATGACAGAGGCAGCGAGGAGTGCGCTAATCAAACCAGTGTAAGTGGAAAGAGGTTGAGCCCTCCACACTGCTCTCCAGATATTGTTTTTTGTCCTCATTCTCCCTTCTTCTTCTTCTTCTTCTTCTTCTTCTTCTTCATCCTCCTCTGATTTCCTCTCTAACCTCTTCCAGTGACATGACGGATCATTAGAGGCCAATCCAGTTCACTGCCACCGCGTTTGTCAGTGAATAAATCACGCGGACACAACTGGGCTAGGAGATAAAGGAGTCATGAAGTCAAAATGGCTCGCACATGTGCATATGTCTGCACACACCCACACGCTGACACACACTCGCTGAGTGTTACGGATAGATTAAAAACAGAAAAGGGCCACCAGGCATCCCACACCATTAGTGGAAATAGTACACACAATACTATGTAGGACAACAAACAGACAAAAACTCTTCTGTTATTCCTCTGCCATTTTCTGCCACCTGTCAGAGATCTGAAACAAACAGCTTGATCATTTCCTTTCCAAGTCTCTCCCTCTCTCTATTTGTTCTTCTTACACTCGTCTCTTTTCATTCTGTGTGTGTGTGTGTGTGTGTGACACGCATTTCATCCCTCAATCAGAAATATAGCTGCTGGCAAAATATTCTCCCTCGCCTCATTATCCTCATCCTCATTGTCTCTCTGTATTAATGTGTTGGTGGTGAAACTTTCTGATGTGTTCATTCTTATTCGTGTTTGTCTGTTTTATTGTGTGCCAGGCATCCGCTTAGGTTTAGGCTTGTTTACTTCTCATCAGCCACAGTCAAACGACGGCTGCAAGCAGATTCATTTAGCGTAACTGTGTAACTCTGTGTGTGTGTGTGTGTGTGTGCAGGAAGCTGCAGTGTCAACAGTGGTGTCCTGCAGTCAGGAGAAGGAAGGTCCGACAGAGAAGAACCCCCCAAGTCCTGTTCACTCAGAGAGGGAAGCTCTGCTAGTCGGTACGTTGTCATGAGTCTGACTTTAGCATCGCTAATATTAATCTATTACCACGGGACGAGTATAACCAGGGCAGTGGAGGAAGGAGC
Source organism: Serranus cabrilla (assembly GCA_903364295.1). Lineage (NCBI taxonomy): Eukaryota > Metazoa > Chordata > Actinopteri > Perciformes > Serranidae > Serranus > Serranus cabrilla. Next base: position 217,942 of record CAFUXE010000231.1, on the reverse strand, counting down.
ATTCAGATCTAAAGTAAAAGTACTAATACCACACTGTGAAATCACTCTAAAAGTCCTGCAGTCAAAAGTTACTTCAGTAAAAGTGAAAAAGTGTCAGTTTCGAAATTTAAGCAAAAGTACTTGTTATGCAGAATGTCCCCACTCAGATTGTTTTATATATTCCAAATATGTTACTGTAATTTAATTTTAACCCCTTAATATACTTGGATGTGGTTAAATTTCTAAACATGCATTATCATTTTAAATTGATCATATTTTTTATGTTAAATCTCGACCTGAAAAGTAACTAAAGCTTTCAGCTAAATGTAGTGGAGTAAAAAGTACAATATTTGCCTCTAAAATGTAGTGAAGTATAGACTTATGTATGTGAAAATACTTGTGTACTTAAGTACAGTACTTGAGTACCAGCAAATTAACTTTAGTTACATTCCTCCACTGAACCAGGGGACGTGGTTTAGAAATGACCCCCTAATGTGTGTGTTTTTCTTGCAGAGACCTCTGTGTTTAGCAAAATATGGTGATAATTTGCAGTGGAATTTTACTTGACAAATAACAGACCTACACAATTATTGCAAGTTACTGGCTCCCCAGGTAAAACTACTGTCATCCAGGTACAACATTTGGATATGTTGTAGTAATAAGAGCTACATAAAAGCAAGCACAAGTGTATTTTTATTATTATGCATTTTTAGGGATACGCATTTTAAGCTTTCCCCCAAGTTTTCTGTGTGTAACTTGGTTTGTACTAAGTTAATTAATTGCACATTTGTTTGGGAATATGCACCCCTGAAGGAGAATATGAACCTGAAATCTAAGCTTGGGAACTGATAAGCACCTTCAAAACTAACTGCACTGTAAGTTTGATCACCTGAGGAAATCTAAAAGGCAAAAGTGTTTACACCTGTTCCAAATGGCCACCCTGC
>CAFUXE010000231.1:196238-216862 GCA_903364295.1 Serranus cabrilla | reverse complement strand
AGTAGGTTGTACCTTAATGTCTGGGGAAAGTAAAACACAACATAGTTTTAAAATAATAGCTGAAAGACTGTGAACTATATAGAACTGAATTTTGCAGTAAGGCATTCAAACTTTAGCCGGTTCAAAAAGCTGCAGCGGAAATCAAACAGAAGACATCACATAGCTCTTATTCTATCCTCCCTACACTGGTTACCTCTGTGTTTTAGAATTGATTTTCAGTTTTTAATAATTAATTTCACACTTGGGGTCGGCCCCAGATTACATTACAGACTTACTTATGAGCCTGAATGCATCTTTCCTCAGAGGTGTTGGTTCCAAGGTTGAGGCTAAAAACTGGACCGAGCCTTTCGAGTCAAGGCCCCTCATCTCTGGAACGAGCTGACAGGGGAGATCAGGGCTCTTCCTTTAAAGCGCTCATACATAAATATATCTTTTTCTTGAATTGGCTACTTACTTTTGTGTTTCATTAACTATTTGTTATGGTTTAATTTCCACTTTTATTGAAAACAGTAACACTGTTTATGTGTCTCTAAAGAGCACTTTGTAACTGTGCTTATTATTACTGTTCAGGGAACTCAGATACAGTAAAATCAGCTCTAGTATTGTTTCCCTCGCTGGGGTTTCTGTGGTTGTACAGCTAATACAACTCGCGGCAATGACAAGTTGAAAAAGTTGAAGGGCTGGACCTCCGTCTCCTTCCTTCTGATACGATAGGAGGCGGCAACCTCTCGCCGTCTGAAAGCAGTCTGCCTTCGGCATTCAAGGTGTTGCACTTTCACACAAACAGTGACAGAAGTAGTTGTGGGAAAAGTGAAGAAAGAGAGCTTGAGAGTAAAGTTCACACCCTGCGAACTTTAAATTATTTCACACCTGACAGCATAAAGTGTGGATTATTGTATGACGGTCTGTCACAAATGGTAAATACAATTAAATCCTTTATTTTAAGTATACAGAGGCCTCAAGGTTGGTGCATATTCCTGAATAAATTTGTGCTAAATAAAGTTACCGTTTTGTAATTGACACACCACAAACATTAGTTGGTTTCCAGGGCTGCAGGCGTCGTACTTGATGGGTGTATGAAGGGGCGAAGGTGATCCAGTGTTCACAGAACAGTGGGGAAGCGGGTCAGAAGGGGCTTGCAGCTCAGATTCGCCCAGGGCGCTCCAGCAGGTTACACTGGCATTGTTGCAAACTGGCAGCAGGTGTGAAAGCTGTAAAAACTCTGGCTGACATCCTTTTGGTGCCTTCAGTTGCAGCACAAAGTAAGAATACATACAGTCGAAAAACTCAAACACAGATTTTCTCTAGCTGCTGCAATTTAAGGTGAAATTCTGTTTGCTGCTGTTGAGAATGTGCTACAAATTGTCATGACACTGTAAAGCACAGCCTTTGGGATTCCCATCACATTCAGTCAACGTTTGCATTTATCCCATGTTGTAAGACTCAAATAGGAAAGTTGAAAATGTGTAAAAACAATGAACAATGAATTTCTACTGACTTTTTTAATAGTCATGTGCCGATACCAAGTCCCAACCCAATGCCTTTATGTTCCGACATAATGTCTCTACAGGGTGCACACAGGTTCATTAAAATTATGAAAATGAATCCCATGTATTATGCCTGACAACTAAATAGCTATGCAACGCATTAAAATGTCTGCATCAGAGGTGTTCCCTAAAGTCATAAGTATATTTTGCAAAATGACAGGATAAAAAATAAATGCTTTTTGTAATCAAGGGCATTTCCCTCTCCATTTAAAAGTATCTTCCAGTGTTTGTCTTGCCTGAGTTACCTGAATGAACTGTGTTCCCTTCAGTTATTCTCTTTAGTTAAGCGAGGATGAAATTAATAAATTAAACTTTTTTGCTCTCTGGGATTTTGTTGCACTTGCAGTCGTCAGAATCTCTGTCCGTCTCTCCTCCGAGATCATGACAGCATGATGCAAGTGGAATGGACAAGCACACTTATATTAGGTGCATACTGAACATAAACAGTCTCACACTGCATTCTGCGGTTGTTTATGGATGTGGTGTTTCTCCATGGGCGGGGCTCAGCCCTGCACCTACACACACAAGTTCAGCGGAGTAGAGAAGAGACAGATCTCAGAGAGCTGAAGAGTCGAGGGTGGCTGCAGTTGTTGCATTGCTGTGCATGAAAGCTTTGCAAGTAAAAACGCTTGTGTGACAGCTGGCATTAAACAAAGGATCAGATTGAGCTCAGTGTAGCTTACTAGCCAATTCAGATCAGTTAAAAATGCCTTGATCCGCCCGGATACAGAGTCTTTAAGATGAAGACATCCCTGATATTTATTGATAATGAATCTGAGCTTTAGTACGAGCTCTGACACACTCATATTCTGGCAATCTGCAGAAACGGAGTGGGTGCATGTAGATACAGCAAACGTCTGTATTATTAGTTGGAGAACATGGTTATTGGCACTTTGAAGAAAAATAAACAAAAAAAGTCAAACAGTTCCAGTGGGTGATTTTGTGCAAATATATCAACATTAATATTCTACTTGATATTGTATCTGAATTAGACTTCATTGTCGTCAGAGCTGCTGCTGGCTTCTTTGTGCTCAGGTTTCAGCTGACCTCCTGCATGTGGCAGATTTACATCTTGAAGAAGTAATTTCCCTTTTAAAAGTCTCAAGTGATTGTGTTATTGTTGCTCGAGTGTTTGCGCCAGCGGAAAGGTTCGTGACTTTAACAGTGTGTGTGTGTTTAGTTCAGCTGTTGGTCCCGTTCTGCTTTATAGGTGGTTAGTAAGCAGGGGTGGAGGATTATCTCTCTCCTGGTCCTGTCTGTGCGCTGATAGCAGATGGTTTGTTTGAGCTGGGGGAGAGCCTGGCTTTGATGAGAGACAACGGCATCAAAGCTGTCATTAAACACTCCCTCTAATCTGGAGCCACAATATACAAGAGACTCTTAACAGTACGGGGACTCTGGGAGAAGCCGCTCGAAGCTGGTGGTAGACTCAGGCAGAGCGGAGAAGAAGTAACATCCTTTGGCAGTTTGTCAATTTTTGACAGGTGACAGAAGCTGGAAGCATGTGACATGTCTCTGCTTTAACATCTTTGCATGACTTGTTTGTTCTACCTCAGGGATCATTTCGACGTTCCTGCATGTCCACCCGTTCGGAGCCAGCATCGAGTACATCTGTTCCTACCTGCAGCGTTTGGACACCAAGGTAACAGGCACGCACAAATCAAAACTGTGGAGTAGATTAGCAGAGCCGGCCCTCAGCGTCACACCAGATTAGAGACTCCCATACGGACACTGTGTCGCCCCCCCTACAGGGCTGACATACGGGCCCGTTGTGTGCCAGGGTCCTGCTGAGCCGCAGAGACACGGCCCTCAATGCAAACAGGGCTCCTTAATGATTTCACAGCCCGTTCCATAGAAATGGAGGAGATGCCTTCAGGTGAGGCTGGAGCACTTAAAAGGAATAGTTTGACATTTTGGAAAGCAGTATTGATCAGATCTTCCTGAGTGCATGGCCGGACAAATTGGATGTCTAAAACATTCCACTGAGTCTGAAAAACACTTTATGTCAATACAATACATTGCAAAATTGCAGAGTTTAAGCCCCCACCATGGCTAACTCAGTTTAAAAGGTCCTTTAATGCTCATTTTCAGGTTCAGGGTTTCTACTAGAACATGTTTGCATCCTTACATTCTCAAAAAACATGTTATTTTTCTCACACTGTCTGAAAATACTTGGATTCACCCTCCGTCTGAAAAGTTTTAGCACATGTCACATTAAGTCTTCTCCCAATAGAGCCCTGTCTGCTCTGATTGGCTTGTGAGAAAGATTCGGCACACCTTTCAAAGGTAGTTGTGAAGCCTTGGGAGTTAATACCAGGGTCTCCCTCTAGGTTTGGGGAAGTCAAGTCAAATTTTATTTCTAGGACATTTAAAACATCCAATGGTTGACCAAAGTGTGATACAATTAACCCTCAACACACAGAGCAATAGAAACAATATAGAGAAAGCAAATAATTAAATCAAAGTAAAATATAAATAAAATCACAATAAATAGCTGCAATAAAATATTTGCCTGCAAGCTTAGATGCAGGTATTTGGCGGGGGGTTAGGGGTTGTTTTTCAATAAAAAGAAAAAAGCAATTTCACGTCATTTTGGACCATTATAATAATATTACAATATTATATATACATATTTACAACATCCCAAAAGTTTAAAGAAAAAACTTGCTGAGATCTGCAAAAAGTCATTTAGTTAGTTTTAATGCTCTTCACATTGGCTTTACATATATTTCGGCTCGGTGGTGCCTAAAACCGCTTGCATGAGTCATTAGTTACAGTAAGTTACAGCTATGTATTGAATATTCATTAAGCTGCCACTATAAACTGTAATGTTTCTGCCTTCTCAGGCAAGAAAAAGTGTTCAGACAAAGTATTTTCACTTGATAAATGGATTTGATTCTAGATTTGAATTTGATGGGATGGTATTCAGCCTCGGGATGAATCCAAAAAACACAAAAACAATCATATCTCTTAATATACGTGTGGTTGAAACTAGAATCTAAAGCATTGGCCTCTGAGTTCTCGATCCTAAAATGTCACAGCTATGTGTCTGGTAATACCTGGCTAGTTGTGTGATTTCCCTGGACGCCGGGACGTATTGAAACTAGATCCTTCATTCTGACACTTAAAGCCAAACACCACCTTTAGTTTCCACTCTGTCTGGGGACCCACAGCTCTTTTATCCCCATCTTTCTGAGGAAGCATTTTAGACATATTATCACTCTTCACTGCCACTTATACAGGCCGTTCAAAAGGCAAACTTTCAATGTCACCTCCAAAAGGTAACACAAAGATTTATGGACATTTCTGCTCGGCGCCCCGACACCGAGACCTTCAGAAGAAATGGCAGATGTTGCCGCTGCCTTTAGAGTCGCAGTCACAGGTCAAACAGAAGATTAAACGTCCAAGGCAAAACCCTCACATCTCAAACTGCTTTAACTTATTCATTATTTGGAAGAATTAATTTGTCAAAAACTTTATCTCTCCATTGCCCCAAGAAATGACTGTTCTCAGCAGCAACTATTTGAATATGCTCATCACCACCCTGACTCACTCTCACACATGCAAAGAAAAGAGTGTGACGGTCTTCTCTCATGCCTTTTGGGTCTTTTGTTTAGTGTGTCTGTGTGTGTTCATGTGTAAGTGTGTGTGTGCGAACGCCCACGCTTGTCTGTCTGTGTGCGTATGAGTTTGCCTGTGCATCTGTTGTTCCCACACCGACTCTCTGCTACACACATCAAGCAGCCCACAGAGTTCTGTCAATATCACTGACTAGACTCTCCAACAACAAGCCCAATCCTCTCTGCTTATCTACAGGCTCCACACACAGCTCCATTGTCTGTGATGTCACACTAGTCCCGATTTCCATGATGGACCTTAATGCATTCTGACATCAGCACGAGGCGAGAACAAGCTAGTTACTAATGCAAGACAGTGTGGGTCGTCCACAGCTGCTCGTGCAGTGGATTTTGGCAGCGTCACCTCAGGATTTCACTTGACTGATGATCCTCGGCCCACTAGAGTGGTACGAGCCAGATTACGCTTAGTCAGGTGGCCGCTATGGCGTCACATGCACGCTTTAAATTGACTTGCACTATGATTCTCTGATTGCACTGGAGGTGTGAGTAGAGAGGAGGTGTGTAGTGGATGTATGAGCAATGTCCAAAGTTAACTTATGGGTTGACTTGGCAAGAGCCTTTTTTAACTGTGAAAAATGATTAAGCATTTTTCATGGTGACATGCCCTCCTAACTAGTTTCTGTAAAGAATGTGTTCAAACATTAAGTAGGGGAACAGGTGCAAGGCTTTCAGGGAAAAAAGTAACGTCTGCACACTGACTGCATTTATAATCTAAAGGCCTCCCTCCACTCAAAAATGTGTTTTTCTTATATTCATGTCTCATAAAATGTCTGACCTTGGCTAAATTGACTTGTATCTGTGCAGTTTATCACCTGAGAAGTGTTTTCACATTCCTCTAATGAAGGGGGAGATATCTGAGAACTTCCCTAAAATCTGAGATTCAAGTGCACGCTGGGCAAGCTAGATTGGCTACATTAAAGCTTGGAAAGCAAATCAAAAGATGTGGGGGAAAAAACAGAAACCGTCAGCACAGAGCACACAGTACAGACAGCAAAAGCACACTGGAGCAGAGATTATTCGATGTTTCACAACCACTAACACTGTCAGTCACTGCCAGTTACAAGCTAACAAGCTAACAAACAACATAAAAGATGCAAACTACTCTTACCATTCTGATACATCTGCTCACAACAGACTCCTCATCTGAGTCTGGAGGCTCAAACATGTGGCTGAATCTCTCTGCTAGTGGATCCAGCATTGGAAGGCGAGGTCAGATTCTGAGGCTTTCACTGAGGGACAAAGAGGAGCTGGGTTTCCAGCCCCTTTTCATACTTCAAAATTATACACTTTGGAGTATGCAGTTTTTTCATCCATCAATAAAAAAAACAAGCTCAATACCTGCAACCACATACACACATGCGTCTTCACGCAACCTCACAAACTCTTGACCTCCAAGCTAACTTTCAGCGTCTTATTGTGAAAACTGTGGCCTCCAAAGGGTGGGGACCAACTGACAGACAGAGCGAGCTGTGGAGCTGCTAGATGCAGCTAAAACACACTCTGCTGAGTTCAATGATGCCTCCTGCAGGAATGTACGACAAATGGAGTTTGTCCATGGTACGTGAATCCACTTAGAAATTGAGCACCTTTTAGTTTTCAGTCACTCCCACTGCCACACCCCCTTTTAGCCAACTGGCATGAACAGTTAATCAGCTGTCCTTTGGCTCGTGACCAACCGTACTACACATCATGTGCAAGTCTGTGAATCCATCTGGAAGTAATGCACCATTTTACAGTATGACACTCCCATCATTACGCCTCAGTTTTAGCCGATGGCATGAACACAAACACACACTGTCACACATGCACACACTTGACCTACACGCCAAACTTTAGCCAACCAAGGTAAAACTAAAGTTAGAGAAGCAAAATCACATTTGTGACTCAAAATGCCTTGTCTTAACACACATACATTTTTAAAGTTGGAGAGCTCAATTTTTTATACTGATCCCTGCCAACATTGTGCTACAGTTTTGATCACAGAGGTTTCGATAAAAACGCTGTTTTTAGAATTTCTTTCAATCGCAGGAAGTGTGCAGTTACTGGAGTTCCTCTGAAGTCTGTTAAAATATCATGGTCCACTCTGTTAAAAAAAAACAACCTTTAAGGTTTAGGGATGATTCAAATTAAACCAAACAGCCAGCAAGAAGCAAGTCACTGGTGACCACAGCAGTGTCTGTGTTTTTCACTGATTTGATTGGCATTCATACAGAATCAAGTATGAGAATTCTTTTTGCAAACTCTCAGATAAAACGGAAACTTGGACATGGATCTGTAATGACTTTTGGTGAATTACTATGTGCAGTCTATGTTAATGCATGTGTGTGTGTTTCTGCAGATTAACACCAGTGAGGTGGAGGCTCTGCTCTCTCGGCTGCCCTGCACCTTCAGACAGGAGCTGACTGGTGTCGGAGCCAGCCTGGAGAAACGCTGGAACTTCTGCGGCTTCCAGGGCATCAAGAGCACATAGGACTCTGCCGGTGACGCTTCTGGGACATGAAAGAGACGACGGGCAGAAGAGACAACATAGAGACACTGTAGAGATGTGAAACACGCAGTATAAAGCCCTCGAAAATCAAAGACTGTGGACTGTACAAGGACACAGAAGACTGAGCACAGATCTCAGATCAGGAGGGAATGTTACATGAGCATTTCAGGGACTCTGTAGGTGGCAGAGACGTAAAAACGCACTATTTCCATGGATACAGGAGCGTTGACACCAAACCGCAGCGACAAAGTCTTCATGAGCTTGAACTTTCTCAGTGTCTGCAAAATATTTTTTGACATAACGACTCTCCGGGAGTCACAGAAGACCGCCGATTCCTACAGTCACTGGATTATTATGTAGTTATCGCCCACATGGGCCGGGCATTGTGCTTTCTGAGCCGGCAGGTGGCTCCGTATGGTGTCAGTGTGAGGCAGGACTACAGGGCTAACCACGGAGGCTCATCAGGGTCTAACTGAACGCTTCAAACCTCCGAACCCTTTGGCCTCCCTCTCTTCTCTTTTTGCTGTTCCTGGTTTGTAAAATAGATCAAAAATGGATATATTTCTTCATTTTCTGTAAAGGCTGTCAACAGTTGCATAGAGTCATTTGTTGTAATACACTGTAAATGCTTGGATGATATTTTTGATTATAAAAAGTTTGAGTATATTAAAATGTTTGAGATTTTTTATGTTCTCGGAGATGCTGGTTGTAAGATAAGTGTGTGTGTGCGCGCGTGTGTTAGTGCTTGACTAATATTGGATTGCAAAGGTACTCAAAAGGCTGCTTTCTAAGATTAATAACTTTCTAGAATATTTCACATTATACATTGTAGATTTATTGTCCTCTACATGACAAATACAAATGTTGGGACATAAATTAAACAGTATGTGATAACTTGCTGATTATTTGTGACGTATACTATATGCTCTATGATAGCATATACCAATACCAGCACATACTGTCTGCAAGCCTGTTTCATTGGGCGTGCTCCGTGTGTACATGTGGTTGTGGTGCACTTGTACAAACATTTAATCCTGCCAACCTTCAGTATCAGTCCTGAGAGACGCTCACAAAAACACCTGCACAAAGACAAGTGGTCTACATCTGAGTGTGTGCCCATTCTTGCTTGAAGGGCATTATTCTTTCTGATGTCTGTCCTTTTTTTTTGTTCTTATAGTAGCTGCACTCAAGGCTGGTTTTAGAACCTTACATAAGTGTGTCTTTCAACAGAAAATTAAGCCTGGCTCTCCGCCTCGCTGAAGGCAGAGCACCGCAGCATCACACTTTACTGCGAAACACACCTAGGGGATCATGTTAATGATGTTTAATTGGTGAGGCAGTTGTTGTGTGTTGTTGCTGCCACGGTGCGTACACAAATTGTTTGTGTGTGTGTGTGCCTGCATCCATATATTAAGTGGTTATACAACACTGTACAGAGGGGAGTATTTCTTCTCCATCTTTGCCAGATAGAGAGCTCTTGCCACCAGGACTGGAGGTTCCTCCCAAAAGCCCAGTCAAGCATTCTTAATGCGCCTCCACTGGGCTATTTGGCGGCATGCTCTCTTCCCTCGTCGCTCCGAGAAACAAAGGTTTATTATTACACATGATTTGCTCTCGTCGGCCTACTCCATCTCCTACGGGCATTGAATTTGAAAAATTAGCGTTCATGCACTTGTCAGCGTACTAGTCCTTGTACCTGAATTAATAATGGGGGGATGAGTATGTTTTGCCTACGAGCTCCTACAAGGCTCTTCCTTCCATATGCGTGTATCCATTATTAACGGCATTGGCTTGAACAGGGAAGAGGGCTTCATGAGTGAAAAGCAAAGTATCTGTCAGTCGTGGGAGTGGAGTTGTTTGCATGTTAAATACAGTATGTAACCTCCAACCCACTTGGTTTGTAGGCTTCTGTCAGGCGTGATGAGAAAACAGAGTGAATGCTGGTGCTGTGATGCATTGTGTTATTTTTTCCATATGTAGTTGTAAGAGCAGAGATCAGGCCTTCCTCTCAACTAGACATTTCCTGGTCATTTGTTATGATGATGATGTTACTGATAGATGAGGAGCTGCAAGTCCATACTTTTCAGCTTCTGCCTGCTTGATGGCACACTTGGGATCGTGATAGATGCTGCCTGTGTGGAGTTGTGCATCACTACACATCCTCTCCACAATCTCAGACTTGATCTCAGCAGAACATCCCCGATGACAACTTGCACACCTCTCTCCAGCCTCTCCTCTCCTCTCTCTCACTCATTAGGGTTTCTCTCTCGCTCTCCTTCACATAAACAAAACACTAATATGCTGCTTTCTTTTTCTTTTCCGAAGATGCTTTCTGTCTTGCGTTTCCTCCCAACTGAGTTGCCGTTCCTACGCACTGATTGACTGCAGGCGCTCGCAATTTATCTCTTTTACAGCTGTTTGTGTGTGTGTGAGCGAGCGTGCACGCACAAACATGCTTGTGATTGTGCAGCAGGTTCTCGGGCATCACACGAGGAGGTAAACACAGACTAATTAAATCCAGTAGCAGTCCCTGGTGAATGCCGTCTCCATTCATTGTTGTCTTCTCGTCGCTGCGACACAGTGAGGAGCCTCCTCATTAATTCAATGCAAGGTGTGAGCAAGCGAAAGCTATCCGCCGGAGTGATTTACCTCAGCGGCAGTAACGGCGCTGTTGGACGACTACCACCTTGTGAGGATGATCATGTTTGAAGATGTCCTTGGCATCTGCTGATGTTGAGCTTTCGCTGAGCCTGAATGTTAAATGTAAGGGCATTACTGTCATTTCCTGGAATTAGTTCGTAAATCCATCACGTTTAAGATGTGTATAATTGGACGTGAGGAGATAACCAGGTTCTTTTGGGTGATATCATGATGCTCGAGATACCCTTAATTACCTTTCCCCCTGGTGTTGCTTCCTGGAGGCATCCTCATCTCCTTAATTATGATTATGGCCTCCCTTGAGCGAGCAGGTGAGAAGATGCTGGCTGTGTGTGTGCAGTGATTGTGGTCTATAATAAGATAAACAATCACAACAGAAAGTGGTTTAGAGGAACACAGAGGGGCATCACTTCTAAGCTTGTCCACATTGGTCATGGACCAACAGGTTTGAAGTCGAAGAGTTTGGACACTTACAAACTGGCGTCTCGCAGGCTGTCACCGGATAAATCATCACACATCTAGATCTTAACTAGATGAAGCTCTAAAAGCTCTTTGGCACGATGTGGTGAGTCAACAGCTCCTCCTGTTGAGCACAACAGCAGCTACACCTCACACTACTTTTTTTTTTTGTCAGGCAGTGGGGCCAGCAGCACCGGGGGTGATTTGCATTGACAGCGGGTGTATGGCCACAGCGCTGGGGGACATGTTCATGCGGGTTTCTATCTCAATAAAAGCTCCACGGTCCTCATTAATTTATGTATGCATAAAAGCTCCTAAAATTGACTCTATTTCCAGGGTGCCAGTGCTGCAGCACCAAGATGCAGTGCGGCTCCAGAAACATTTGCCTGCAGGCGCTTGGAATGACATCTTAGGAACCAAAAACTATGGAATATTAAAACTAGGACTAAAGAGATTTCTGTTTCTTTGAGGATTATTAGTCTGGCAGGTAGCAAATCATGTTTTGTACAATGTTTTTTGTTTACTGCATTTGGGTATGCTCACAGAATTGCATGCACTTTTTAGCCTGAATGAATGGCAAGTGTTGGAATAATTGCTTTACACTGCTCTCTGGGGTGTCTGGGCACAGGATATTAAGCTGCGGATTTCAGTGGAGTATGACACACAGTGCATCTCACTGTTTAATTCAATGTCTGTGTCACTCTCCTTCCTTCTCTCCCCACTTGCGCACATAGATCTTTACACAAAGTAGGAAAGCACAGCAGTGAATGCCCAGGAGGAATTTGCACCCACTAAGCAGACTCTGCCACATCAAATGCTCAGACCCTCCAGGTGAGCAGGAGGAGAAAGAGGGGGAGCCTCTCTCTGTGCTTTGGGAAATGTATTCATTGTATTCTTCTTTTTAAAAAAATCTTTACCGTTTAATCTGTTCACTCTTAGAAAATGTCTTGACCAAAGATCCTCCTGCCGTTAAAGTCCAGCAGTGGTATTTCTGGCCCATTAGTTGCTAAAACCAGTGGGCCTGATCAGTGTGTTTGATCTGAAATGCCAGCACAGTGCGGCTCATGCCAGGTTAGACGGGATAGTGAAACTCTCCCCTAATGAGCGATGGCCGCTCTCCATGCTGTTATAAATCGAGTGACCTTTAGCAAAGAAGAATTGCTTTGCACGGACAGCAATTATCTGCACAGTGGAAACTTATTTGAGAAAGTTTATTTTTACGTGTGAGAAGGGGTTCGGTCGAATCAGCTCTTTGACATGTTTTCTATTGTCTAACTTCTGCCCTGAGACACTGATTTTAAGTATTTATTATGTTTGGCCACAAAGAGCTGGCAAAGCCTCCTCGTGTGGTGTTTGCAGTTAAGCAATTGTAGGATTTTCATTAAGTTCTTGTCGAACTGCAAACACCTGAAGGCCTGCAGGGATGCCTGACATCTTTGGAGGAGGTTAGCAGTGAACATGAGCACTATTACACAAATAATCGTAAGCCAGGACGTGCAGGGCTGCCTCAGAGCAAAGAGCTAAAAAGAGGGGAAGTCAAGGGGTCAAATGACATCATATAATTGGGGGCAATGGATGGCAAAGTTTGGTCTGCACTTTCTGAGAGCCTCAATAGGCACAACTCAATCATACAGCACCTTTGTTCTGTCAGGCTGAATGCACCCAATGAGCACCTGAGTGGAAACAAATCTTTAATTTCTAGTGTTGTCTCCTGTATCTCTCCAACATCGCAGCTCCAGTTACACTGCACGTCAGCTGACCCTGTCTCCTCTTTTCAGCCTCCTTAGTTAGTCAGGGGACATAGTATAAAGAGCAACAAAGTCCGGGAGCAGGATATAGTTTTGGTTTTGACTTTTCAATATTATTAAAGCTTGTGTGTTTGCTAGTTTTAGTTTCAGTTTTCAGAAACGTGAAGTTTTATTTATTTTTTATATATTTAGTTTAACAGTAGATCTTAGTTAATTAGGGCCAGGTACAACACCTCAGAAGTATGTGACTACATATTACATACAAAATACATGGTGCGACAACAGTAAGGGAATAGCCTTAATGTTTAATCTTCACTCTACTTTAGTGTCCAACGCGTAGCACCATCTGATGGAATGGTAAGTCTGTTCAATTGCTCTGTTTTAATATCACAAGAGTTATGCTGTCTCCTGTTTTTGGTAATGATCCATTATAACTAAATAATGAAATTAATTTAATATAAGTTTTTTTAACGCGGCAATATTGTTTCAGCTTTTTGTGGAAGGATATCATTTTTATTTAGTTTTAGTTAGTAGTTGCTGACAATAAGTTTCACTGCTTATTTTTGTTTTAATTTTAGTTTTAGTTCTCGATGATAACCCTGGTAGGTAGGAGAACAGAACTGATTGGCGAGTCAAACAAATACAGGACTTCCACCCAGGAGACTTGTTTTACATAGCTTAAATATTTTAACTAGCGTACACTATATTATTTTAACCCAAACCACAATCTTTCCGAAACCTAGCCCAGTAGTTTTTGTTGCCTTAACATGGTCTGCATTGCAGGGGATTACGGAGACGCACTACATGTTTCTGGACATTCACAGGACAACACAGGTAAGATGGTGTATAACTTTTTGGAAGATATCACATGAGGATATGTTAATAGAGTGCTCATGAAAACACCAGTTTTGCTGCAAAACTCTGCACAAAATTACTGCTGCTTTAACTTTTTCCACAATAATTTGCTAGTTATTCAAAGGTCAGTCCTATCATTACAGCCTGAAAGAGAAAAAGTTATCACTGGTGGGATTTAGAGTGTTAGAATACAAAGTCTAATGGCTGACAGAGTAAAAACATTCTCAATAATTACTTACATGATGCAAGAATAGAAACTGAAGACCAGCCGATGACTTGGTGTCCAGTGAAAGCTCTTCCTGGAGTTGCACCTTCAGCTCAGTATGGATGAGACATGGAGCAGAATATGGGATGAGCTCGCTGGTCCTGGACCCAGAATCACAATGAGGAGCTGGATCTGATGAAAGAAGGGAGAGGAGGAGGAGGAGGAGCAGGTGAGGCAACACTGAAATGACAACTGAAAGCAGCTCAGTTTACATGGTTTAAATGAACAGTTTTAAATGTTGACAGCAACAGGATGATTGTTTACAGAGGGCAGAGTGGAATCAGACAGGTTCAAGTGAACAATGACAATCAGTTGATTGAGTTGACAGTATTGGGATCATTCATATGAATAAATATGGGAAGCATGGAGCATGAAACGTCAGTCTGATTGGTTATGCTTCATTTCACTCAAATACTGCATTAAACCTTGTTATTGTTGTGTTTTTGTCAGTAGTGGAAGAAGTATTTGGATCTTTTACTTAAGTAGAAGTAGAGAATACAAGTAAAAATGGGCTTTGTTATTGTTGCATTCTTGATATAATTTTGGATTACTGTTATTATTGATACATTAATATTGCAGCTAATTCCATTAGAGTTTTAGGGTGGTTTCATTTACTCAGTGTCATGTATTTTACAAGTTCATAACAATCTTCATCTGCTAAGTATCTGCAGTAGTCTGATAAAAGAAGTGGAGTAAAAAGTACAACATATACTTTTTCTCAAAAACAAAAGAAATCTCGTGCAACTAAGAATTATTGAACAAAACTTTATAATCAAACTATCTAGTTGCAACCAGTTGTAAAATATTATTTAAAAGAGGACTTTGCACCCTGACTTAAAAGAGAATTTACACAAAGCTGAAAATATAAATCTGCAAAGTAACAATAATTAAAGCTCTCAAAATAAATGTAGTGAAGTAAAAGAACAATATTTGTTTTGTTTTTTTCATTTTATGCTAGTAGCCTTGCATAAAATTGAAAAATATTGTACTCACTTTTTAGTAAACAAAGCACTTTTGTCCACGTTTGGCTATTATCAGAAGAATTAGTGTAGTTTTCCCACAAAAATTACGGATTAGCCGTTAATTAGCGAACTGCTCAGACGTTGTGATTTTACCTTTACGTTAGCGGTGCCGTTTCTGTTGCCATGGTGACTTCCCTCACTTAAAAGGCCGTCGTCGTGTTGTTGTTAATGTTGTCGCTGTTAGTCCGAGGAGAAAGCAGCCTGGTCCGGATACATGGCTCCATTCAGGGTCTGCTGGAAGTGTAAGTACATCATTGTTCGCTGTAATGTCAGAAACAACATAATTCTAAGGTCATATTTGATGCGTTCAAGTGGCACTATCCACAGCTTCATATGTGGAAGATATCTGAACGGTTTCCAAAAATGTTAGATGCCATTGAAGTCATTAATTTCCCCCACCGGTTGAACTGTTATAACTTTTGTCATACCAAGCAATACTAAATACCTGACAAACCAATGGCATTACCTCATGGGAAATAATATTTGTTATTAATAGCAAATGTTAGCATGCTAAAGTTATGCTAGGATGGTGGACATTTTGAGAAATCAGCATGTTAGCATAGTGAGTTTGAGCACGTGAATGTAGTATAAAGTTTTATAAAGCATGTAACATTGATGTAAGGGTGGGTTGGAGCGATGATGGATGGGTCAAACAAACAAACAAACCCACACAACTGGTGTACTTGACAATGTTAATTCAAATAACGTCACTTAACTGCAGTGCATCATTTTTTTTACTCCACCAACGTAGCTATGTTACGTTTGGTGTTATGTTGTCCTTGTATCTACTTAATTGTTTGCCTTTATGTGCATTTCTTTTACTTTTCTGTCTTATATAACACCTAACCAGGAACTTTCCCCCTAGTTTTTTAGCTTACACTGAACAACACTGTGGCCTTTTTCAATACCTAAACCAAATGAAACTGTTTACAAACAGTAAGTGGAGCTGATTTATTAGGAATATACATAATATGGGTCCCAGATAATATGTGGAAACTTTCTGACTGCAGTTACCCTGGATGAACCACAGAGTGTCAGTGTCATTGAAAGTTCAGCCGTCTAATGTCTTTTGATTCCTTGCTGCACAGCTTGATCAAGATCCCAGGGATACATTCTTGCAAAATCAACAATGACAGCCCCTGAGCTTTCGCTCAATGCATGACTGACCCCTTATTAAACCTGATTGGTTGTCAACTTGTGAGCTCAAGTTACTGTCAGGGATTTTGTGGTTCGTCCAGAGAAGCAGCAGCATCTCAAACAGGAGACAAAGACACCAACACCCCTAAAACAATCTGAGTAGCAGGGAGTAGAGGCTTTTCAGGTCAGGTGTCTCTAACCAGGCTGTTCTTATTCACTGTTTGTACAATACCGACCACAGTTTTTATATAACTCACATACATTGTAATTAAGAGGCCTCTGGTGATGGTACTAATTCTGACAGGAGTCCACAAAGTCCAAAGTCCAAAGTCCACATAGTATAGAAGGAAAAACACAGGACTTTCACTCAGGAGAACATTTTTTTGAAGTAAAATACACAAATTAATTTGTAAGTTAACTTCCATATGTAACTTTACATATTTAACAATGCCACGTCAATGTCAGTTACGTACAGAAGTACTTATTTTAATGCAAAACCACTTTTTTCTAATCTTAAACATGTATTTTTGATGCCTAAACCAACCAAGCAGTTCAGTTTTACAACATTAAATAGAAAGGCCTTATATTGGAAGATATCATATAAGCCATTGTTGATATGTTGCATTTACATGAAAACTTTAATCAGTTTGCAGTTACTCATTGGAAAGAGTGCTGAAGTGATTTATGTGGTTTTAGTTGATTGACAGAAAATTAATTGCCAATAATTTTAATAGCCAGTCTTCAAAGATAGAAAAATGGATGTTTGATGAATGTCGGTTTGATGAAACTAGCTGTTTGAATGTCATATTTAAATGTTTTTACACTTTTTTTAATATAGAAGCAAAACAAATTATTAGTTCATTAAAAAATAATTGTTAGCTGCAGCCTTAATTATAGTCAATGTCACTTCACTTGTATTGAAGCTTTTACCTTTTTAAATTTGAAACATGGCAACATTTTACATTTTTTACTGATGTTGTAAAGCAGAGAAATCAACGGAACTGACTCAACTTATCCTTTACCCACGCAAAAATGACAATAAGAAAGACAGAAAGAAATATCTAGAGGTGAAATCAACCTACACACAGCTGCACCAAACATAATAAACAGGATAATTAATTTTGGGAAAAAGGACCCTCAAATTGGCTTTGACAAACTGAGTTGTGTGTTTAGATCGCGCATACTAATGCAGTAAAAGCCTTTTCCCACTTTCACCCAAGTGCCTCAGTCAGTCCTCCTCATCACAATGATTACAGCAGTGGAGTTGCACATTCAGATGCACAACCTCCTGCATGATTAATGCAAGTGTTTCCATATGAGAAGTCGGCTTCGTGTCAGTTTGCTCGCACAGCCAAAGCCTGCAACATGTGCACCGCGCTCCCCACAGTAGCATTATGTAAATAGCAAGAAACCTGCATTCTAATAAATGGCAAGTAATTACAATGTGCAATGCTACTGACTGATTTATGAATATTAATGGTATTTGACAACTCTCCACAAAGGAACAAACAAGCTGTGCTCTGCATTTATCTACTGGAATATTTAAGGTGTCATCAAGGGAGAAGACAATTGCAAAAAACTGTCTGAAATACTGTTATTGGCAATGCACCTTGTATATATTTAGCTGTTTGGTGATTTATTTTCCCTGCTCCTATAGATAATAATCAAATGTAGGCAGTGTTATGTGGATATATTTGTTACCAGCCAGCCATCTACAGCATCAGCAAATGCAAAGCTTTTTTTGTTCCACAGAAACAGAGCTGGGTCCTTTTTCTAGGCTCAACATTTTGCACCTCCATTCAACAATCACTGTCACAGAAGAGGCAGAGAAACCAATTTATTTCGGACAGTATCCTCAATAGGCCATAAATAGTGCAAATGTCTACCCTACAGCAGAGTTGGCAGCACAGCGAGGGACCATATAAAGATATTTTTGTGAGGGCTGTGTGAAGGTGAATGTCAGAAATTCCAAATGTAACAATAGCAGGACCATGTCAAACTCTCAAGTCTTCATTGTGCAAATGTCAGATGTCTATAACTATGAACTGAAGAATCATTACCATTTTAGATCAAATCATTAAAAAATAACTGTGTACAGAAAGCTGTTTCTCAGGACAGCCTGGTATCACAAAAAGAAATGACACATCAAACTCCTGAGTCGCTCTATGTGTTATCACTGCTCATTTTTTGCCTCTGTAATGACTTAGGTTGTGCAGGGAAGTGCTGCGGAAGTAAGGTGATGAATTATAAAGAGCAAGAAACAAGGAACTCAAACAGAGATATGACTGTCAGCTGTCCTGCCCAAGCGTAATGAGTGAGAGGCATTACATGACATGTGAACAGTTGAAAACGTGTAAACACTGGACAAAAATGTCCTGATTTTCCTAAAAGTGGAATGCTACTCCTTCCCATAAGATAGTGTTGTTGAATTGTGTCCGTTAATGATAACATAGTCCGTATGATTAGGTATCTTTTCATCATTTCAGTGTACACTTCCAATAGAAACAGTAAGTAAATTTGATAATGTTATTGTGTGACTTTAGTGAATCTGAATCCTTTAACTGCGGCTCCTCCATACTGGGGGCATACCAGCCGACTTCCTCTGTAGGTAATACGCTGACTGGACCTCATACAACCCCACTTCAAAAAATCAGAGCTATCACTTTAACATTTCCTGGAAATCAGGGATCATTTGAAAAATTAATGCATTATGTTTTAAAGGCAGAAATTCAGAGGAAAAGTAGAACATTTTGAGCAATACTCCAAAAACTGCTTTTTCCACTCTGCATGTCACTCAAGGGAGTCCGATTTCGTGACAGTGACTGTGCCGTAGAGGGTAGTAGTGAGTCTGAGTGGTTGTAGTTTATTGAGTCTTTTTTCACTAATTTGACTGTACGTTGGCGAATACTGCAGTCAATAGTCTTTTTATACGACATATCAGTCCCATCACTATCAGCTTATGTTTTGTTCTTGCCTTTCTTTACAATCATCAGAATCTCATTTCCAATTACGAGTCCCAAGATAATTGGACTGCTCCCTCTAGTCCCACATTTACATACGTCATGTGCTTCAATAGAATTCACAAGATTAGGCAAAACATTTACTACAAAAGTAGTAGACAGGGAGTTATTCTTGATCACTCTATTAAGAATTGTAGCTTTAATGTTATTTTTATTTTCCTTCAACGTTTTAGTATGATAATCATTCTTAGCTGGACTTATCATCAGTGTGAGTTATTTTAATGTCTTGTATTTCATTTCAGTGGACTAAGCTTTAAAAAATCATTTAAAAAATGAATAAATTCTGTATTTTTAATACAAGCTTTTTGCAACCCTTCTTTTTTACTCAAGGCAACGCTTACTGTAATTATGTGTCCTCTCAATCACCATTAGAGGACAATTCCTCTGAAATGCCATTTTTTGATTAATTTATTATTAGTATTATCTGTTCTTAACCTACTATTTAGACCTCTTTGCCTCCTTATCTCTCTTAGTTTGACAATCATATGCTGCATTGTATCATTCATTAATGGCCCATTATTAACAGTACCACCACTTTTCAGGTAATACTGGTAAAAGAGAAGAAGTTGAGTGACCAAACTGTGCTCCAGACTCAACTCTGGCTTGGCAGTTATCATAAATGTCCCAGGAGGTTGATAGCGAGGCGCAGATCCAGAGCATTGATTGCAGAAGTCCAGCAAATTTCCCAGCTCAGTAAAGTGAGACCCTGTCGATGATTTTCCTCACTATTTCGCGTATTGCTTTTTTTCTCCCCTGTCTGTCAGCCGTGCAGAGAAGGCTGCCAGCAAGATTGCATCACTGTATTAAGTCACAGGGAATACAGATAATGCAAGAAAAGTAGAGGCAGAGTCTAAAAACTGTCGAAATGTTCTTTATATTTGCTGACAGCACAGCAACTATGCAGGATATAACTTAATTAGTCCCTCTTATCAAACCTTAAAGTGCTATGAATTTATGATGGAATAAACCTGTTAAAACACAAGCCCATACCAAGCGCCATGCATTATCTTACTGATAAAAGTTTACTTTGAAATTATATTTTTGTCTTATTTCATTAGGGCTGAAGTAGAGACACGGCCCCAGCAGGTTTGTGCAAATATAATGCTCAATGAGACATGATTAAACACAGCTAGAAGTACTCCTGAATGGCAAACATGCCTCTACTGACATGACATTTAATTATGTTGTTGATGGTGGATGTGGCACATCCTGAAGAAGAGGTAATTGCTATAACAGAGATGGTAAACGGCAGGAAATCTAAAGTAACCTACAAGCTTTGCCAGCTGCTTATACATTATGGGAGTTTGCACACATATGGCTGAATGTAGTGTGTATTCATAATCAGCAGAGGTATTCTGAATCTGTTAGCAGATAGAGGAGCAGAATCAGGCGTGGTTTGTTCTGGACGTTGTGTTGAATTGGGCAAATATTGTGTTTTTCTAACTTAATACTCGTTGACAAGCACTTTTGTGCCTTTAAAGCAGTATATTTCAAAATCCTCATGCTGTGCTTTTTGTCATTTAAATAAACACAATGGCTGACACACAGACATGTCAATGTCGGCTTATTTTCCCCTTTCGAACAATAGAGCAACTCCGAAAAGAAGAAAACATCTGTTTCCATCACATTATTTGTGCTTTCACGAATAATGTGTTTGGATTCTCTAATTTATTCCTGATGTACACGGCAGTCTGGACAGATGCTCCGCTGCCACACTCAGTGATGGTTCCTCGTGATAAGAAATGTCTATTTACATCCTCGGGATAGATGGTGTGTGTGTGTGTGTG
>CAFUXE010000231.1:163700-190277 GCA_903364295.1 Serranus cabrilla | reverse complement strand
TAGCAGGAGGCCATGATAAGGGATGGGGAACTTATCCCCCAGCGACAGACAGCACCATGTTTGAACATATGCCGACTGATAAACAGCCCCTGAACTTTTTTTTTTTTTCGCTGCTCTCTCAGATTTCTGTGAAGAGCGTGCAAATTACTGTTCAAACACTGCAGGCATGATTCACCTTTCATTGACTCTGGCGGGCAAAGGCGCCTCTTCTATCTCTGTGGCGTACGTGGGCCCGCTCCCTGCTCCCCCCCAACATCACACCTCTGTGTATGCCTGCACTCTTAGACATCTCACCCATTTCCACGACTTCTCTTCTATTCCAGACACCAGCACCCAGTCGATAACGCCGGCCTCTTCTCATTTATGACCCTGCACTGGCTCTCCCCGCTGGCACTGAAGGCCTACAAGGCGTCCAGCTTGTCTATAGATGATGTGTGGGGACTGTCTTGCCATGAAGCCTCTGAGATCAACTGCCAAAGGTGAGGTAGCTGTGGCGCTGCTGAGGTTTGCCTGATGAAAGTGACCTCAGGTTTTCAGAAAACTCTTTTTGATGCTGAATCACAGTATTGGGGTGAGACATGACATGAAAAGTCTTAGACTAAAGGTGAGGTGAGGTGTGGTTATTTGTTATTCATGAGTTGTCATCCAAGCAGACACACACAAGCTAATTTTATAAATTTTATAGGGAAAAAATCTCCTGCATTCAAGACATGATATTTAACATGTTCGCATTAAAAAACGACCTGGTTGACCTGCCTGGTTGGTAATGAATCCTGCATTATGTGCCAGTCAGACTGTTAAGATATTGTGTGTGACAGATAGTTCTCTTTTTAATATAAAACTTAGAGACAGTATCCAGAAAGTTAAACTTCTGTGTAAAACAAAATTGCCTGGATCTTCCAGTTTTGTGGACTCATTGAACATTTGCACTAGTGTCTCTTTAACCCAGCCGCCTGTAATTACACCATTTGGCCACTATGTTCCTGTATCCTGTTGTTTTTATATATCCACTGTCATTGAAGCCAGGGAATAACTGTAATGGCACTTTGGCAGCTTTTTGACTTTGAATTTTATGGAAGTCTCTTTTAAATGTATAATTTCTGAATTTGGGCTGTGTTCGTCTCCCAGTGTATTGAGCTATTTGATACGTCAACTTAACCTGCTTTAAAGCCAAACAAGACATGAAAATCTAACTTTTCACAAAGTCAAAAGAGTGCTATAATCCAGGTTTTATAATGTAGACACACATTATGAAACAAAGAATGATCCGTCCACGGTCAAAAAGTCATGCTTTTTGTTTCAAGCACCCAGTGGAGTTTGTTGTATCAAGGCGTGTTCAGGTAAACTGATCTACATCACGCTGCTTCGCTCTCACACTACAGCGTCACCGGGATTGTTTTTCTTTTTTGAGCAAATATTGAAAAACCTTCTTTGCTTTCCCTGCTCTACATGTGAGCAGGTGCAAACTTGCATACTCAGTACAAATATCTAACTCTCAGCCATGTAAACAACCGTCTAGGATTCTGTGTGTTAGCCCTGTCTGTGCAGTGAGAATAAATTGAAGAACATCCAGTCTTTCTTTACCAATTCAGGAACGATGTACTGCTGAGAATAGCAGGGATTAGAGATTACAGTGAGAGTTAGTGCCTGACTTTGCTGGTTATGTCATTAACTCCTCTACCTGCAATGCACTGTGTCTCCCTGTCACATTCATTAGCTGTCATTGACTGGAGCCAGGCTGGAGCAGACACTGAGATAACAGTCACTGTTTGCCTGCCAAACCACAGCCTTGTAGTAATGAACTAATTCTATGAATGAACAATAAAGACTCACAATAAGCCTATTAGGGGCATTTAGCATTTCCTGCTCACTGAAAGGAAAACCCATGCTTCTTCCATTACTCACGTGCTGTCGAGTCATGGTGCCATGACTTGGCAATATGAAGGAGGCTGACTATTTGAGGAAGTTCAGCTCTTGTGTCTCTTGACAACTGTGTGGGTTTGTAAATGACCAGTTCTGTTAAAAGGCTCTGGCTCGCGGCCTGGAGGTTTAGTGCTGCTGCTGCTTTGTGTGTGCTAAAGAGCACATGAAAGGGAAGCAGCAAAGGAGCACAAAGCTATCACATTGGCACGGGTGGGCGATGGTGTGCACGAGCGCTGCAGAGTCGCTGGAGACGGGAGGTCTTTATTTTGTGTTTACATAGCAAGAACAGTTATGCAACCCGCGATGCAAAGCGGAGACGATGGCGAGGGGGGGGGGATGGGAAAAGCACCCTGGGAGAGTTGACACTTGTTGGTGCTCAGTGAGGTGCGAACCTTGAACGCAATGTCCCGGCCAACAAACTCTCGAAACATCGGCTGCGCCTGCCATCTGGCAAACTGAGACGATGGCTGTTTAAAAGCAAATCATTCCTCCTTTGGATCCCACACTGTTACTCTGCTGCTCTCATTTACATGTATGTGTGTGATCACGCACACACTGAGAGGTCTGCGATTGTATCAGGGACTTTCAAATCTTTGAAAGATGAAACTATAAATAAACAAGACTTCTGTAAATATATTGCATTAATATTTACCGTTATGCAGATACATGCTAATATCCAAATATGTCTTTTCTGCTGCTCTTTCAGTAAATTGGTCACTGCCCTTTGCTTTGTCCATTGATGGGATTTAGCCGCACAAAATGTATTACTCACATAAAAGTCTCATTACCGGTGACTCAAGCTGTGCTCTGTGCAGCTATTGGGCTGCAATTAATTGCAATTTCTTAGATTCAACGCCATTTGACTTCAAGTAGTAATTATCAGGCTGTGTGAGAGTCTAGTTGGTTTAATGTTCTGTCTATCTCTGATACGTTTTTAATAAAGTCATTAGTGCGTAAATTACTTTCTGCAGCTGCTCTGCTGCTGCTTTATAGAGTCATTAGCAATGATGCATTTGGCCAACAAGATATTTCACCCTCTTGAAGGGGCATTATACAGCAATAAAAGTACATTAGCACATCTTTGGTAACATGTTTGGTCATACTTTTCTCAGTCTAATTATGCAATGGATCCTTAATGATTGTATATTGTAGGTCACCTTTAAATTATTATCAGCCTAGGTGCCTTCATTTTTCTTTTGTGATTTTTCAGCTGCAGTGATTGCCTGCTAGACTGTTTGTCTCCGCCATTGTGCTTTCAGGCAGTCTGATAAATTGGAAATGAAACTCTACTGTTTTTTAATCGACTTAATTAATGGAAAAATAACAATACAGAGTATTTTTTCACTTATGATAATTTTACCCTTCAAAAAATGCCAACTTTTACACACAGTTAATTGGTACTCTGCTGGCACTTTGCATAGCATTCATGTGAGAGAGGAGAAATTATTTTTGACAAATTGTTGAGAGTCATCATTCAGCAAATGAAGCTCAATTACAATGTAATGATGTGTGGTTGAGCTGTGAGTTTGTATGGCTTGTCATCATTTTGTGCCTCTGGTTCCAGGCTCGAAGCTTTGTGGCACGATGAGCTGAAACGACGAGGGCGAGAGGGGGCGTCCCTGACAAGAGTCTTCTGGAGGTTCTGCCAAACCCGCATGCTGGTGGCCGTCTTCTCCCTCCTCCTCACAATGGTGGCAGGCTTCGTCGGGCCCGTGAGTATTGTCCAAATCCTCTTTTTCCTTCATATTCCTCTGATTGGGCTAATGTGCCTTCCAGCTTGGTCGCTGGCTTGTCCCAAGTCCTGGGTGTATTTCCTGAAAATCGCTTTATCCCGTTTCACGCTGGTGTGGAAATTGAAATGAAAACATACTGGGAGATTACAAAGCCTTGGATGGTGATACCCATATTAATGCTACAGATTAGCTGGTTTGTATCAAGTCACGATTTCCCTCCAGAAAAAAATGCCCGTAGATGAACATCAGACAACAGAGAGATTCAAAGTACAGATATTTTAAAACATTCCTCATCAGAAATTATAGATAATCACCTTAAACTAAATGGTAATTATGTCTGGAATTCCCAGTTCAGGATATTACTGGATGGATTCCATTGTTCTTCGCTCTAAGCTGTTTATTTTGATGTGATGTTATGTGTACACTACGTGCTCGCTACTTGCCGCAACTAATAGCATTAACTGGATTTAGTTCTTACACAATGACGCATGTGTTTCAAATGCCTTTCTGATTTAGTTTGTATACTTACTGACAAAGACACGTGTAAATTCTCCCTGCAGTTCATCAATTTACAATCTTATCTTATGTAGCTGACTTCACAAAAATGTTGCTCATGCCATGTTTATCAGGCCTTTAAATCTTGTGCCTCTGTTTTAAAGAAGTTGCTCTGAATGCCATCAAACTATGTGCTAATATAGTTCTGATAAAATATATATTTTCAGTTTACATAATGCCACTGTTCTTATTAAAAACACACACAAATTGAATGGATATCCTTTTTTTATAGGCTGGAATATGTTTATGATTGGCAACAACATTTATTTTGATGCATATTTATTTTTTTGTGTCACATACCCAGAGGGCACACATTTCACCATCCTAAATCTGCTATGAAATGGCTATATATTAATTTTATTTTCCACTTTGATTGAGTTAACCGCCATCAGTCCGGATCATAACTGAATTTTTTTGCCCCATAGGGCAAACATGAAAAAATTATTTAATCCAGTGGAAAATTGTAAACACTAAGTTTTTCTAGCCAGGGGTCTAAACCAGATATAATAGAATATATGATTTTATGCTGTAATGGCCGTGGCATCAAAACTGTGGTTTTAACGAGACATTTAGGGATATTTTCAGCCTTAAGGGTCTGACTGTCTGTTTTTTGGCTGAGTTTATTATTAGAGGAGCTCAGGTCGAACTTGCAAAATAAAAAAAAAACCTCACACCCTTGCCAAAATTTATGTATCCATTAAACGCAGCTAAAATTATTGATTTAATGAAAGATTAAATGGGTGTGTAACCATCCTGTCTATTCTTATTTTACTCACGTGGTCTCTAATCTCTTGATCTAAAATATTCTCTTTCATCTTCTTCCTCTCATTTTACTTTCTTCTTCTTCATGCAGTCTCTGCCCTGCTTATCTCTATCTATGGCATTTCCTAAATCTCTGTTTTATCTTCTTGTTCTCCGCCTCCTGTCCCACTTTTTGTCTCTCCCTGTTCTTTCTTCTGTTCTGATACTGTATTTTTGCCCACTTTTCCACTCATTTTCCTGGTCTTTTCTCCCTGTTGGTCCCCAGGCTCTCCTGGTCCGAGCTCTGCTGGAGTATTCCCAGGACTCAGTGGGCTACGTGCCGTACGGCCTTTGTCTGGTAGCCGGGATCTTCCTCATGGAACTGATGCGCTCCTGGTCTATGGCGCTCATGTGGGCCGTCAACTACCGCACTGCAGCACGCCTCCGTGGGGCAGCTCTCACTTTTGCATTCCACAAGATCCTCCGCCTACGCAGCACTAAAGACATCAGTCCAGGCGAGGTAGGTGATATAATCCTGGAGGGGACTCATCACCAAATTAACTGAATCATCCTTCGCTGCAGGGCACCACGTGCAGATGATTGAGATGGATTTAATTTCTGCTCTTACACCAATTCTGCTAAGATCTCGACAAATCCCCTAGCCTGAGGGAGGGGAGTCCGCCTAAGATTAGTCATTACACAGCTTAAGAGGAATCATTGTCCAACAAGTAAACGTGGGAATAAGGACAACTGTATTTGTAAAATAGATTTTATACTCTTAGTGGTGCTTTTTAAGGGTTAGATAGTTAATTGTAGATATTTTAATTAATTTATAGTATAAATCACTGTCTCTCTATCTAGCTGATCAACATCTGCTCCAGTGACGGACAGCGGCTGTACGAAGCTGTGTCGGTGGGCTGCCTGCTGGCCGGGGGGCCCCTGGTGGGGATACTGGGCCTGTCCTATACTACATACTTCCTGGGTCCCACTGCTCTGCTGGGGTCGGCCATTTTCATCCTCTTCTACCCTACCATGGTACGACTTCGGCTTAAACATCTCTCACAGTGAGATAAAGGAAGTTTTGTTGTGTAGCGCTGCTGTTGGAAAGACAGAGACCAAAACTAAGATGCTTTTATTGCCTAATTAAAATAGATTAAAAACAACACAGACATCTGTCAGGGTTTTTAATATAAGGTAAATTGCTCTCAATGACAAAACATAGTTTCATTACAGACTTTTATAAAATTCATACCAAGTAATGATCACACTCATTATAGCAGTGACAATTTAATTACAACCATTTCCAAAAGTTTTACTAAAAGTTATGATCATACATATTACAGCTGTACAAGATATTTCATTATAGGAATTTCTAAAAGTTTTGCAAAAAGTTAGTGACCAGAGATGTTGTTTTATTGCTGAGTCATTATTTTCTGAGCAAGGACTTTTTAAATTTGGTTAGGAGACGACATAAGTTCAATCTTTACGATAATTCAGGTTGTTGAAGAGTACATCCAGCACTTGAAAAGCAGCATAACTCGTCAGCTATCAATCTCCTGTCAATTTTGTAGCTGTTATTTTCAAATTACACTCAGTCTGAGTCGGAGCCTGACAGCCGGAGACCCTGGTATTGATGTGAAAGGCATTTATCACTCTGGTCCTGTGGACAGGCCTGCAGCACAGCTAATGTGATTGTGTCTGCTTTCATTTCCTCCCCCGCCACTTATTTCTCTTGTCATCATTTCCTCTGTTCCCGTCTGGACAGATGCTTGCATCAAGGCTGACGGCGTATTTCCGCAAGAAGTGTGTGGTGGTGACTGACCGCCGCGTGCGGCTGATGAACGAGATCTTGGGCTGCATAAAGTTCATCAAGATGTATTGTTGGGAAGATGCCTTCGCACAGAATATTCACAGTGAGTGGCCGTCATGTTCCCAAAATGACTCAGCGATATCATAATAAAGTGCCCACTTCATGTTTGTGGTCAGGGACGGGTGGCTGTCTAGAGAGGAAAACTTCACGCAATTAAGTACTTTATTAGGCTCTATATTCTCAGAATAAAGGGTCACCTCATTTGAACACCTGTCATTGTGGCAAATTAGGAACTAAATGGTCAGTTTATCACCGGAAATTAGACTTATCCTCTTAGCGAACTGGCAAGATAACCCTGACCCTAAATCCATTTTCATTAGCCGGCGCCGTTTAAGTTTTCCCAGTGCAATCCTCTACAATCAAGGCCAGTTTGAATCCCTCGGCTTCAAGGTTAATTTGCAAAGTGTTTGGGGCCTTATGATACCTTGAATGACTGTCAGGGCTGCTCTACTTATCCATGAATTAGCGATGGCCTTTTCTCACGAGGCCCTCGCTGTAGGTTGTGGATAAGGATCATTTTCCCCTTTTAATCATGCTTCAAATTAGCCAGGTGGGGCTCGTTTTCACTTCTGTCCTTTGATTACCTATTATAATGATAATTAATTGGCATTCCACTTAATGGCCAATGAGCGCTAAGAGTTACAGTGTCATTTCCCTTCAATTACAATTGTTGTTAAATTGATGATCACAGTGTTTTTGCCCCGGGGCGTGTGACTTTTGCTTTGTAATGCACACAGAAAGACACATAACATCCAAAGAGGATCCCATAGAGAATAACGTGTATCGGGATGAGGGAGTTTCATATTTCACACGGTGCTGCTGGGTCTGAATTAAAGATGCACAAGCTTTTTTGTTCCACTGTTTGCACCCAGTGAACTGGTTGAACAAAGCAGCTAGCAGTGTGCATTTGGGAGATACAAACATGGAGGAAGGGGGGCAGGATTTGGGCATTAGACTTGTACACTTATCAAGGTTCAGCAGGTTTTGAAGCCCCTTTCATACCATGTATGGATGTGGGGCCCTCGTCCTCCCTCTTGTATCTATTTCTGTCCACTCGCTGTGTACTGCTTAGTGACTCTCATGGTGTTGTTGATTGAATGTTCGCCGGAGAACCCTTTGGGAGTCACTCAACCCTTACTTTATTTTCTCTCTCTTTCTGTCCGTCTTTGCCTTTTTATCATCCCTCTCCCTCTCCTATCTCCTCCACAGAGGTGCGCTCAGAAGAGAGGGGGATATTGGAGAGAGCCGGGGTCGTACAGAGCCTCACAGTGGGCGTGGCGCCGATTGTGGTAGTGATAGCAAGCGTGTGCACTTTCACCCTACATATGGCTATGGGCCATGACCTCACTGCAGCTCAGGTATTCAGAAATGGGAACCTATAAGCACCATGTCCAATATTCTAATCATCACATTCTGTTAAGTTTATACTGTAAAATGATTAACATTAAATTGATTTGTTTTTTGTTTTTGAGATAGTTCTCTGCTATGAAGTTTTTCAGTTTTGTGTTGCAGTTTGGTTCAGTTTAGGCACCAAACTACTTGCTGCTTAGTTAATTTAGAAAAGGATAAAATTGTTTTTTCACAGCATTAATAAAGTGTTAGAAAAGCTTTCTGGCAAAACTATTTTGGCACATCTTAAAGAGAAAGGTGCTAAAATTAGAGTGTATTAAACAGACTGTAACAAGACGTGTTCCAGCACAGACAGTTTGCCAAAAATCACAGTTTCAAACATTAAAACATGTTAACATGTGCTAGTAGAAACCCAAAATACAAGTCTGTACGAGAAAATGGACAGAATTATGTCTTCTTTCAAAGTCAGGTGTAGCCCCCATAAATATTTTGCTGATATCTGTCTCCTACCTCAGGCCTTCACTGTGGTTGCAGTTTTCAACTCCATGACCTTTTCCCTCAAAGTCACACCACTGGCTGTGAGGTCACTGTCGGAGGGTGCTGTCGCAGCCAAAAGATTTCAGGTGAGAAACACAGACGAGTTTTTAAACCCACCCCTGTCACAGAGCCACCTGACCTGCTTCAAACCAAAACAACACTGATACATGAAGCATGTTATCCAATCACCCAGTTTGAGTTTCGCCTGTTGATGGATATGGTATGTTCTCTATTCTCTGAGTCAATTAAAAGCAGCTTGTTGATGATACGAACACAAACGCCTACACCACATACTGACATTTCTTAACATGCTGTGTTCCAAACACATGGTAAAAGTCACATGTTAGTGAAGGAAGGCTTTACAGATCCAGCTGGGGTTAAGTAAGCAAGCATTTCTGCCAAGGATGCACCAAAAGGCTTGAGGCATTCTGTGTTTCTACTCTAATGCAGTGCACAATAACGTAATGAGGTGGTCAAGGACAGGACGGACTGTACCTAAAGCATGAGGCAGAGCAATGAACTAACATTCATGCTATACGTCTTTCATAACACAGTACAACCTCAATTATGTTGAACCACAACACAAACAGTCTTTTTCTGCAACATAAGCAAAGGCAGAAACCTTGATCTTCTGTTCATTAATTTGTTTTAGTAATGGG
This sequence comes from Serranus cabrilla, assembly GCA_903364295.1. Classification (NCBI taxonomy): domain Eukaryota; kingdom Metazoa; phylum Chordata; class Actinopteri; order Perciformes; family Serranidae; genus Serranus; species Serranus cabrilla. The sequence goes on along the minus strand of CAFUXE010000231.1, from coordinate 180,909 downwards.
CAACAACAAAAGTCAGTTAAGTCTTGAACGCACTGGAAATTTGTGAAGTCAACATTAAATGTTGCATAAAGTAACCCAGTTTTGTCTGTCTCCACAGAGACTCTTCATGATGGATGACCGAGAGGTTGTGCTGGTCAAAATGGAGGATCCTTGCAATGCAGTGGAATTCCAGGACGCCACACTGGCTTGGGAAAAGGCGCGCTCTCCGCCGGCAAAACCTAACCCACCTCCGAAGAAACGAGGAGGGATGAAGCGCGTGCTGCGCAGGGAGAAGCTCAGCCTGTACATTTCCACAGAGGACAGCAAAGGAGGCAAAGAGGGTCCCAACGCACAAAGTCTCCTCACAAATATGGAGCAGGAGAGTCCACAGAGCACCATCTCCTCCACTCAAAGCATACGGCCGCCGCTGCACAAGACCCTGCACCGCGTTAACCTACGCATTAAGAGGGTAACAACACAAACATATAGAATAAGTGGATTGAGGACATCTTTGTTTAAGGAGCTGGACTAACCTTTGTCTGCTTTTTCTACTGTCACTGTTTTTATCCCTTTCTAGGGTTCACTGGTTGGCATCTGTGGAGGTGTCGGTAGCGGAAAGAGCTCCCTTCTGTCTGCTCTCCTGGGACAGGTTAGATTGTTCAGTTCAAGTTTCCGCTTCATGAATAACAGCAAACAATGATAGTCTTTTTTAACCGTTTTATTCACACTCAATGCCACACAGCAACCTGCAATTTCAAGAAGAGATGTTTTCCAGCTCCCAACCTTCTGTTTTCGTGTTGCAGATGACCCTGATAGAAGGTAACGTTGCTGTCAATGGTGGCTTCGCTTACGTGGCACAACAGGCCTGGATCCTCAATCACTCACTGAAGGAGAATATCCTGTTTGGGGACGAGTATGACAAAGACAAGTAAGGTTAAATGCTGTGTGATGATTTTATGAGGAGTCAATGCAATGAAGGTTAAGCTTTAGAACCCTATTTTAAAGGCATCATTTGGTTTATTGAAGTGGGGTTGTTTGAAGTACTTATCCATAGAGTGTATTATGTGCAGTTGATGGCGGTTGGTACGCCTTCACTTTGGAGAAGCAGGCAGGAGGACAGGCAGGGAAGCAAAGCAATGTAGTGCTGTGGATGCACCAAAACATATTTAAACCACCTTGAAAAAGAGGACATAAAAAAATCCTATTAAATTTTAAGTGTACACTATATTTACAATATCTTTACAACCATCCTAAAACCATTGTATGCCACCAGACTTCATTGACAAAATCACAAATTTTACCCTGCAAGGCCTCGATCAGTAAGTTAGTTTGTGTTATCGTGTGACTTTGGTGAATCTGAACTAACCTTTTAAAACACTAAAGTCACACAAAAACACACTGTAACTAAACAATTTAAACAGCTTTCAGCCAGCAGATCCTGTGATCTGCAGGGTAAAATTTGTAGTTTTTGCAAAGGAGGCCGGTGGCTTTAAGAAATATATGGGCTTCAGTTCCTCACAACCTCCAAACTCAAGCAGGGTTTGTGTGGCGGCAATGCAAAGTGGTGAAAATATTCTAAATAAAGCGTACACTGAAGCTGATATTGATGTTTTTATTTTTGAATATTTTCTGTGCTGCTGCCCACGCCCATAGCAGTACATTGCTTAGCTTCCATGCCTGTACTCCTGCCTACTGGCTGTCTACTGTTGATAATGCACTGACTATGAATAAGTATCTCAGACAACCCAACTTCAAAGTATCCAATCTATCCCTCTAACATCTTTTCTCGTTGTTTTCTTATCAGATATAATGCTGTCTTGAACGCCTGCTGCCTTCTCCCAGATCTCGCAGAGCTCCCATATGGAGACATGACTGAGGTATCTGTCAAAATCTGCTTGTTAGTAGCATGACTTTTTAAAACAAAATGTTTGTTTACTCTTGCGTGCAGCAGTTTGTGTAACAGTCTGTTTGCAATTTAGTGCAGCTACAAAAACAGGAGAGTTCATGCTGTTTTGTTTTTCCAACTTTCTCTTGCTAGATTGGAGAGAGAGGTGCCAACCTGAGCGGAGGGCAGCGACAGAGGGTGAGTCTGGCTCGTGCCCTCTACAGTGAGCGGCCCATTCTTCTCCTGGATGACCCTCTCAGCGCTGTCGATGCTTGTGTGGGTTCTCATGTCTTCCGTAAAGCTATCAAAGGCGCCTCCAAAGGCAAGACGGTGCTCTTTGTGACCCACCAGCTGCAGGTAAGGGACCATGTGGTTTCTGAAGGAATTTTGGTATCATTAGAAAATCACAAAGCAAAGAAAATATCTCAATCTCCTTTTCTCCCTTATTGACCAGAAAGAAGTAGTTCTGAAAACAACCTTGATTCGCTGATTAAAGTTTTAAAAGTCTGCAACATTAAACCCCTCGCTTCTTTGCCTCTTTCTTTCTTATCTTTTTTATTTTCTAGTATCTGTCCGAGTGTGACGACGTTATTCTGATGAAGGATGGGCAGATTTCCGAGCATGGCACCCACGCTCAGCTAATGAGCAAAGAGCGTGACTATGCCAGCCTATTCAACAGCATGCAACAGGAGGTAAGGCCAGGGGCACATGAGGCACCAGGCCAGCTCTTTTGAGTCAGTCATCTTTGCCCCCAATGCAAAATAACATTGAACATTACAAGCTGAATAATTCATAGAAATGCTGGCCCACTAGCTGGAAATGTTAATACACACATGGCCTTTCATTATTTATGCGTGCATTGATTTACTGGTGAGCTGCTAAAGACCCTGTCACCGATATCTCTGTTTAAATGACTTGCAGTGTGTTGTTGTTACAGCTGCAGTGATTTGCAGCGGTGGCATGTTTCAGAGCTCACTTTCTTTCCGTACCCTTTTCGCCTCTTAGAAACTGGTGAAAGAGAATCTGAAAAACAAACAGCAGAGGGAAGGCGCAGAAAAGGCTGACAGTGTTGTTGATATTGCCAAGGTCGGACCAAAGGTTGAGAGCAAGAAAGCAGGTGAGAGACTCTGCCACTATTCATGCGCCAGGTGTAGGATGAATGCTAAATGCTTATTTTTCTTGAGAATAGTTAACAAGTAACATCTTTTATGCAGAACGACTGATGAAAGCGGAGGAGAAGGGCTCTGGGGCGGTCGCCTGGTCCGTGTATAAAGCCTATATCAAAGCAGCAGGAGGTTCAATAGTCTTCATCATCAACGTCTTCCTCTTCCTCTCCACCACGGGCAGCATAGCCTTCAGTAATTGGTGGCTGAGCCACTGGATCAGGCAGGGCAGCGGGGTGAGTTTGGAGACGATCCTGCTTCACTATAATAGACGCCTCTTTTTAGTGTGTATTTGGCTCCCAAAAGAAAAATAACCACTATGCTTCAGTGAGTTGTGGCAGCCGACTGAGCATTAATCTGAATGTGCATGATTAAAAAAGTAACGGCACCGCGGTAAACTTAATTAAAAACAAGCACGAGCAGTGAAGAAACAGATGTGCAGCAAAGCAGGCGGTGGCTGCTATTGAGAAATGTGCTCGGAATAGTAAACATCATTGCACTGACTGATTCTCATGTACTTCTTGTATTCCAAAGTGTGCTTTTCTCAGTTTCATTAGAGCCAAAATTCCTACATGGGGAGAAATTGGATTTTTTTTTTTCTCACTCTTGGTAATTTGTTGCTCCATCTGCCCTCAGAACACATCATTAATCTTGGTGAATGAAACGATGGCGAGAAACAGCATGAGACTCAACCCTCACATTCAGTACTATTCAACTGTTTACGTCGTATCCATGGGAGCTGCTTTAGTGTTGAAGACAATGAGAGGGCTGGTGTTCGTGAAGGTAAGCTGTCCTCTTTCTGTTACCTTATAAACTGTAAAACAATAGTGGTGTTTGAGAGGAATGTGACAAGTTATCATATAATGGTGTTCAGTTAAAACTCTTAAGTCTGAGATTTCTGCATTATATCTATGAATGACTCGACCTTGTTTGTTATAAGTTTTTTTTAGTTTTGTGCTACATTATTACAATTTACACAACAAGTGAAATGTTTCACAGTTCGTGTCCTTGATTAACGTCGATACGTCTTATCTCTCTTGCTCATGCATCAGCATTGCGATTGTGTCATGAATTGACCTCTAACCCAGTGTTAAGCCACATTTTTATAACACATTCTTTAGATCTTGGTTGCTTTTAGCAATATATCTTAATCAGAAGAAGGATTTTAGTCATCGGCCATCTGTATCTTCAGTTATCGGAGCCGTTAGCTGAGCAAACATTAGCAGCTGTTCGGCTAGCAGCCAGCGTGCCAAACAACTCCGATTTTTAAGATGAAACTGCTTTATTCAGTGTTTTTAGCGGTTTTAATCAGCAGGTCTGTTTGTTTTTGAGAGGAGACCTCTGGGAATAATTCAGCTTCCGGTAAAAACCTTGTTAGTGATGAACGCTGGTTCATTGCTCTGTCTTTTCTTATTATTTTGATTGAAAGACCCCTATCGGCGATGAAATGCAACGGAGCATTACCTTGATTATGGTTACAGATCCCTCTGGGTTTAAAAATGGTTGGAATCATATATTTGAATGCAGAAAAGTTACACATTATACCTTTAAGCAGTGCTCCTCTCTAATTGTCTTTATTGTCATTTGTTCATGCTCTCATGGTTCTAGTGCTATAATTGAAAATGCCTGCAGGCCAAATCCATTTATCTGTCCTCAGCCATGTCTCACAGCTTTACAACAACTGTGAGTGTGTGTGTGTGTGTGTGTGTGAGTGAGTGAGTGCCAGAGAGACAAAGAGGCAGAGAGAAAGGAAGGATGTGTGTGCGTGCATGTCAGTGCCCCTTCGGGTGTGCTTCCTCTTTTTCAAGCTAACCCATCCTGACACTGCATTGCAGAGGTTAGGTCCCCACGTTAATGTGTGCCACTTGAAATTGCTAATTTTTCAAAGATGGCTAATCTTTTTTTACCCCCAGCTGTGATGAGATCTTTGGGAGTGTTGAATATTCCATTAATAGAATTAATTTGTTCTCTGCTGCCACATGTAATTTCTGTCCTATTGGTGAAATGTCTCTTGCTCATTAGGTCATGACCTTTGTGTCAGCCTCCCAGAAACTCATTATAAATGAAGATTTGACAGCTTGCCTTGTGCGAGGAAAAAAAAAAATCGACCCACCACTGTGCACATGCTTAGCATATGTTGAAGTAGGGTTTATAGTTCTGCAGGCAACATATGAGTGCCACTGTATTTATCCATTGTGTGTTTTTGTGTTTGAGGCTGACAGACAATTTCCTCCCAACCGTCTGTTTATCCAAGCTGTGATTCTTTCCGTATGTTTCTTTAAGTTGTTTGTTTCCATGTGTCAGGTCGCATGTTCAAACACGGCTGTTTGTTTGTGTTGACAGTGTACGGTGAAGGCTGCCTCCGTGCTCCACGACAAGCTGTTCCGCCGGCTCCTCCTGAGCCCCATGCACTTCTTTGATACAACACCTCTGGGTCGCATCCTGACCCGCTTCTCCAGAGACATGGATGAGGGTGAGACTTGATTTGTCTTGACTGTGAACCCTCTCCCCAAGAGAGCTCTCAGTCAGTGAAGTCACATTGGATGACAAGGTGTACTGCCAAGACACAGAATGGTTTCACATGGCGTATTTTGTTTAGCAAGTGGCTTTCGGTTACTCACTTCGCTTGTGTCTTGGCTTGACATGTTGTTTTTGTGAGTTGCTGTTTCTTGGATGTCTGGTTTTGTTTATAATTATAATGTTTTGGTAGACTCCGTTGTGTCTCTTGCTCTCGAAACAAAAACACTCAGGGTGACACAAAGTTTTCTTCACATACAGACATAGATAAACCCAACTCCACACTGTGTGTCTGACATATAATATGTCTCCTCTCCAAAGTTGATGTCCGTCTCACCATGCAAGCCGAGATGCTGCTGCAGAACCTGACTCTGGTGCTGTTTTGCCTGGGAATGGTGAGCATCGTCTTCCCCTGGTTCCTGCTCTCCATCTTGCCGCTGGGACTGTTCCTCTTCGTCGTCAACCGTGTCTCCAGGTCAGACTCTCATCACTCCTGCTGTAATCATTGCTATTGGCTTTGGATACTCCCTAAACGTATTTCATCTGGATGGGCGTTCTTTGCCAGGACACGCTTCAGCGAGCTCAGTGACAGTCTGTGCTCTGAGTTATTTTGTTTTTAATGAAAACCAAAAGTCTGACTGAGTAACAAATATGGGCTAGTTTTCATTTCAAAAGCTTACAAAATAAGAAAAACTGGCTGAATAATACATGAATGAATAACATGCATGTCAAGTATGACGGCATGCAGAATATACTGTTCATGTTTACCATAATTTGTGCGTTGGCCAACATACCAAGTTGGACTGGTTATGCAAGAGGAGGTCTCACTCTAATCCAAATTCTGGTTCAGTAAAATAACTTTTTAGGTCACGGTTTTGCTAGCTTAACTAAAAATGAAGACACAACCCAATACGAGACAATGAGGACACACATCAGGCACACAACACAGTGAAATGCAGAACTAAAGGCACCACATCCAGCAGCAACAAGTGATCAGTAAACAACAAGTGCTCAAGTTACTGTTAAAGGGAACTTGTGACCTAAAGCTGCATTGGTTGACTTGTGGTCACTCACGAAAGAAAAACATCCAAATCAGTCCACAGATACACACCGACTCATGAAGTTAATAGGGCAAAAGTGTTTGGAAACAATAGCTCGCAGACACAGAGCGACATCTGCATTCGTTTGGAGTCTTGTTTAGTCCTCCGTCAAATCCTAAAAAATAATCCAGGTCTTAAACGGCTTCATGTTCAACTTCCTTCACTTCTATTAGATGCTAAATTTCCCTTTCTGCTGTTTGGGTCAGGGCAGGAGCTCTATGTGAGTTTATTGTTTTCATGGTCATCTTCCACTGCCAAAGGGGTTGATGAGAGTGATGACAGAGATTCATACAGTTAACATGAGGCTGAAAACAAGTACGGTAAGTAAGAAACAAAATCAAGCCAAACCAGGATAAAAGGCTCTGAAGCTCTGCAAAGCTGGGCGATTATTCTCTTTGATTATTTCTTTTGATAAATAAAACAAGTTGTGTGCACAGCATGTTGTTAGTTAAAGGGAGCTTTCTGTCTGCTGTGGCTGTGATTAGCTTTGCATATTGTCCTGTACAAACGGTCGCATATTTAGCATCACTTGGAGATGCAAACCCATTCTAATAAGTAACTTTTATTGGAGGGTACACAAGGTAACTAACAAAGAAACAGGTGCAGTTATTTCTCTGTAAGTGTGTCGAGTGTTATCGACCATTCAATACATTTTTCACGGCCTCTGTTCTGTGGTAAATGTTGCAGGAGCGCCCTGCATGATCTGATGACTCTGCTTTAGTCATTATTTATGGTTTTGCAGCAATTGTGCAATAAAGGTGAATCCACTGAGAGACACAACAGCTTGCTGGCATCTTGGGAAATAACCACAGTATGTTGTTATTTCCTGTATCTTAAAGATCAAGAGGAACATGGCTCTCAGTGTTATTGTCGGGCTGGTGTGAAGTCAGAAAGTACAAAAGGAAGATATATAAATGCAGACAGTACGTGTGATTTGTAGCTTTACTTCGAATGAAAGGGATAGTTTGGATATTTTGCTGCAGGGTTTGTATGAGGTACTTATCCATAGTCAGTGTGTAACCTGACAGAGCCGAGGCAGCAGTCCTTTGATAAAAACAGTAATTTTACCTCCAGAACACGGGAGTTATCTTCCGCTGTCTTGATTAGCTCGTTTGTTTGGGTTATTGTGCAACTTTGAAACACCGAAGTCTCTTAATGTCCCCTCTCCGTCTGAGAAAATAATATTTTCCTCCATGTGAACTGGATTGACTCAGATCTGACACCAGTTTCTCTCTTGAGGGATCAATTTAATAATATAATATCTTCATTTATCTTTCAAGATGCACTTGATTTGTTGGCACTGCATGTAAAATTAATGGATTATTAAACACACAAGAACCGAGAGGAAGAGACAATCCCCAGCTGTTATAAAAAGGTGGTAATCTCCTTTGGCAACACTGTAAAAGAATGAAATACTGTATCTTACAAAGTCACGACATCCTAGGATATGTATAGACGTTACATCAAGCTGGATCTCCCATTGAAATTACCCACTTCTGAAGCGGCCTTTATTGAATTCTGAAATGAAACTGCCCAGGGCATAAACATGTTTGTCTGGATCGCAGCCTCGAAGCGAGGAAGTGTCATGTTCTTTCCCTCTCTCTTCTGGGCTTTTATGAGAAAACCAAATGATTCATGGGAGACTTGTAATTCACACGCACCATCCATTCTATCCTGGTGTCTAAAAGTAGAAAGACATCCCACCTTCTGTCAATAAACCTCTCTCGCTCACACTACCTTGCGATGGCCAGTCTGGTTTCTCTCTGGCTGCTGATTGTGTGGGTCCTCTGTGTGCTCATAATTTTGCACATGCATCAGATGGTGAGAAAGCTTTGTCAGGAAGAGGTGCTGTGTCAGGAGTGTGTCTCTCTGTCCACCGTGTCATCACTACCTGTCTGCAACACAACTGTATCATTAGAGCTGCTGCATTTTCCATTCCTCCAGTCTTTTGTGGTGCTTCAGCATTCAGCTGTAAAGTCTGTGCTCTTTTCAGCATCTCACTAAATAAATAAAAGGCTCATGGTAGCAGTGTCAGTTCGACCAGAATGTGATACTTTGGATGTTGAAACCAGATAGACTTTACAGGACTTGTGTAATGCAATTTATTTGAAAGATTTTGCTCCTCAAATGCACGAGTTTGCAAACAATACCCTCCCATTTTTATTCACATGAGGCAAACCTGTGTGGAGGCTGTCCGATTCTGCAGTGCTGCAACCTTGCCTGATTAGTTTCTGGGGGATTTTACCACACAACCATTTACAAAATTTAAATCTGCTTGCAAATAAAAATGAATATTTTAAGACAGAATAACTTTTAATCACTTGTCAAAATATGGATCAAGTTAGAGACAGCAGATAAACAGCTTGAGGTCCAAACGATATTACCATTTTGAGAACATCTGCATTTAAGCATTTTAATTGCATATTTAAAAAATATTGATACGATTAAATAAATTCCTATAGTAGGCTGTAAAACCTACTATCATCAGCATCTCCATTTTGTTGTCTCTTGCAGCATCTATAGCAGTAAATGCAGCTGCAGGTGTGTTTTTAGATCTCAGCTTCACTTACTTTTTAAAGTTTTATCATCTGTAGTCTCTCTAGAAGAGACCAAATAAAACCCAAGTATGCTGATTCACACACAAGTGAGCTGAAGATCATTTCTGTTGTGTTAGCTCTGCCGACCCTCTTTGCTATTGTCGCTTGTATTTTTTCCTGAGAATAAGGGACACCCAGTTCTTAAAACTACAAATACATCAGAGGTCTGCGGGTTCAAACACTACTGTGTGAAAATAGTGAGTCAAAGGGCATTTATTTCAATGAAGATCTTCAACATGATTTTTCTCTATTTCCAGGGTTTTGATTCGCGAGCTGAAGCGCCTGGAGAACATCAGCCAATCACCATTCACCTCTCACATCACCAGCAGTCTTCAGGGACTCTCCACAATCCACGCTTATGGGAGAGGACATGACTTCTTCCAAAGGTGGGTATAACGGTGCCTGTCAGAGATGGAGATCAGTAGTTTTCCATGTTCCAGTTTGGTCCTCAGTTGGTAAATAAACTGAAAATGTCCCCTCAGCAGGCACGGCTGGATGCAGTTTTGCTCATTTGCTCATCTGAGATTGAAACGGGTTTATCTCTCTTTTTTCCAGATATCAGGAATTACTGGACACCAACCAGGCGTCCAACTACCTCTTCAGCTGTGCGATGCGCTGGCTGGCTGTCCGCCTGGACCTCATCAGCATCTCTCTTATCACTGGTGTAGCACTTCTCATTGTCTTCATGCACAATCAGATACCTCCAGCCTATGCAGGCCTCGCCATATCGTACGCAGTCCAGGTTTGTCAACACACACATGCAGCAACACAGAATGTATTGTGACACCTGCAGCCAGAGTATATTTAAAAGGCTGAAAAGAGGGTAGTTTGAAGCTGCAGACAGGATTAGAAATGTGGTAAAATGAGCCCTCCTCTGTTTCTAACAGCTGCTTTAAAAGTGCCCTTTTATAGTATTATGGTGTTTAGCTAAACTGTAGTTTAGAATAACAGCTGCTTAGCATTTAGAAGTGGCTGTTGTTCAGCAGAAGTTACATAGTCTCACTTTAAATAACACATGTTCAGCCTCAGGTATTCTCCTTCATGGAGAGGGAAGCGTCAAAGATACATGCAGTGGTGGGAAAAAGACCCCTTACTTAAGTAAAAGTGCTAATACCACACTGTGAAATGACTCCACTACAAGGAAAAGTCCTGCATTTCAAACGTCATTAAGTAAAAGAACAAAAGTACCAGCATCAAAGTGTACTTAAAGTATCAAAAGTACTAAAAGTATATATTGTATATTCCAAATATATTATTGCATTATTATTATTGATGCATTTATGTAAGCAGTGCTTTAGTAAAATAGTCCTCATTTTAACTACTTTATATACTCTTTAAGGTTTAATTATTATTTTTAAATATGTCACTTTAAATTATTCATGTTTTTCATGTTAAATCTTGACCTGAGTAGAAGAATAAGCTACATAAACTTAAGTACAGTACTTGAGTAACTGTATTCCAACACTGGATACATGCAATCGTATTTCCACAGTGTGACGCAGAGGAACGATTGGAACAAGCGCTGGAAAGAAATCTGTTTATGAGGCTGTTAATCATGTGATTGTTTTGCTGCTCACTCGTTAAGCAGCACATGTAAACAGCGAGTGTTTCAATGCGTGACAGTGTTAACCTTTAACCTTCCGCCTCTCTCTGCTTGTCTTTCACCTCCAGCTGACCGGCTTATTTCAGTTTACCGTGCGACTGCTCACAGAGACCGAAGCTCGGTTTACATCAGTTGAGAGGATCAATCATTATATAAAGGTAAGAGCATTGATTAGCACAGTGAGTGAGCTGGGTTACGTGGCATTCAGGCACATTGTACATCATCACAGAGACTGTGGACACTGTCGAGAACCCCGTCATCAGAGGCAGACCAGCTCAGAATAACAGAGCAGTAGAATTTAGGGCATGTCCAGACATGTGTGTTTTTTTTTGTGGGTGCATGTGATTGTGTGCGTGTGATAAACACAGCAAGAAGCAGATAGAAACCCAGTGTGAGGTCTTAACACACTCCAGAGCACATGACAGGGCTTGTTTCACACAACAGCCATCAAACTGCAAAGATAGGAATATCAACTTCTTCTTTCTGTCTCAAGTGCAAAAGAAAAGCTCATAGAGAGAAAATCACTACAAGTCAGTTAGGGGCTTGCACCTCCACAGAGATTTAGAGATTAATACCAGATACCATCTCTGCTGCTTATCTCAGTGTCTAGAGAGTGAAGCACCCCGGGAGAGTCCTGAGGCAGATGCTCCTGCCCCCTCCTGGCCTCAGCGGGGAAACATCACCTTCCAGGATGTGGAGATGCGTTATCGTGATGATCTACCACTTGTGCTTAAGAAGCTGTCCTTCAACATCCTGCCGGAGGAGACCATCGGCATTGTGGGCCGCACAGGATCAGGTATACGTGACCCCCTCTGTTACCCAGCCAGCAGCATATTCAGCCTCTTTTTCCAACATGTGCACATAAATCTTCATGCTGCATCTTTCATGTTTGTGTTCGCAGGCAAGTCCTCTCTGGGTGTTGCTCTGTTCAGACTGGTGGAGCTGACCGGAGGCTCGATTATCATTGACGGGATCAATATTGCACAGATTGGTCTGGATGACCTGCGGAGCAAGCTAGCCATCATTCCCCAAGAGCCGGTGCTCTTCATCGGGACAGTCAGGTAATCCAATGATAATTACTTGTATTAATGAGCTTTATAACGTATGCATTGTTTACAGCTGTAAGAAATGTAAATGAGCAGAGCACAGGGAATGAAGGATAAACACTGAAGCATCAATCATTAAAGGGATGGTCTGGATTTAGTGAAGTGGTGTTGTATGAGATACTTACCTGCAGGAGATAGCAGTTGACCCGCCTCCAGTTTGGAGAAGCAGGCAGGAGAACCAACATGGAAGCTAAGCAATGTAATGCTGTGTTCAGAGGCAGCAGAAAAATGGAGTTGAGACAACCAGAAGATAACAATAGTTACTTCCACACAGATGCAACAGAAGCTTTTCTATGCTCTCATCGAAGGTGCCAGACTCCACTGAATAAAAACCTTCATTTGACCTTTCAGAACATGGGAATTGCTGGTCTGCCGACGCCTTGATTGTGTGATTTGTTTGTTTAATCCAAACTAGCCATTTAAAACACCAACAACTGCCCTCTTAAAACCCCACTTCAATTATTCTAAACTGTTCTTTGAACGTGCACTTAGCCAGCTGCTCTAATGGAAAATCCCTCAGTGTCTCTGAGTGCAACAATGTGGTCAAACTGGGCATCTGTCACATGAAAAAGTCCGAACATGTGTACAACACTTCCTTCCCATTATGGAGTTGGATATTCCCTGCTGCAAACAGTGATGTGCCTGAAATCAACCTGCCTGTTTGAAACTGCAATATATATATTTTACATTCAAACTGAGGAGAACATATTGTACTTCTGTGACTGTGATCCCTTCTGAATTCATATCCCACTATTTGCCTTGAAATTGTTTCCTAAAGATGTTTGATTTTTACTAGACGCTATGTGCTGTGTGTGGGCCCGGCAGTGATCTCTGACTATTATTTCTCAATTCTGTGTCTATTATTGTGAATGTAAAGCCCCAGCAGAGGGAAATCATAACGGAAACATGAAATGGTGCTCTGCAATGAGAAATGAAAGAACAAATTTGACAGGCAAGACTGTTTCAAAAACAAAACATCAGCACTGCTTTTATAAAAAACCTGCAGTCAGTTGCTTTATTGCCGCGGATTACCTCACCTCAGGTGAAAATTGACCTCTGTCAGCTGAAGGAAAGGAGTGTAGTATCTGCAGTTCACTGTGCTGTATCTCTGGTCTTAATGTGAAATTGACATCCAGTTAATGACTCTCACAATTCTCTTTTTTCCAATAGGTCCAATTTAGACCCGTGGGATCAATACTCTGATGCCCAGATATGGGAAGCTCTTGAGGAGACACATATTAAAGAGATGGTAAGTGACAAGATGGGTCAGATTACAATGCAGAACGCATTATGTGAGTGGAATAAGCCTCTAACACTCGTCCTCTGGCCTTCATCAGATCAGCCAGCTGCCTCATTCACTCCACTCAGAGGTGACAGAGAACGGGGAGAACTTCTCAGTGGGAGAACGACAGCTACTGTGTGTGGCCAGAGCTCTGCTGCGTCACAGCAAGGTGATGATTGTGTAACACTGCTGGTTCACATCTACATGTGAAACATTGTTTGACACGGGTGATGATAGGAGCTCAAGTGAGAGATTCCACTAAAATAAGAAAACACAGAAGTAACAGTGTGCATGTGTCCCTGCATGTGATAACACTGCCACCTGGTGGTATGCATCAGGACTGCACCACTTAAACATGAGCAGCATACAGAACATTTTTCCTAATTTTGTGTTAAAAATATTTATGTAATGTTACATTTAAGAGTAGAAACAGGCAACAAGACTGTGTCTTTGTGTGGATCCATCATCTCCACTTTTGTTTTTCTCTAACATTATCTGTTTTGTTTTTTTAGATTCTTATACTGGACGAGGCAACAGCAGCCATCGACACTGAGACAGATCGTCTCATCCAGGAAACCATTCGCTGTGCGTTTGGCAGCTGCACAACGCTCATCATCGCCCATCGTCTCAACACAGTGATGAGCTGCAGCAGGGTCATGGTCCTGGACAACGGCCAGGTGCGCATAAAGGCAACATGACAGATTGCATGATTGCACCATACGGCCCCTTCGTTGAAACTCATTCTCAAAGTTGAAGCACCCATGATTTACAGTGTGAATTGCTCCCTTTGAGGTGATGGATTGGATGAGGCAGTGCACTTTTTACTTACGCTGTGTTGTGCTCAAGCTGACATTTGATGCAAGCAGTGAACACAGAATGCACACAAATGATTACCAGCTTCAGTGACACCACTTAACCCTGTTAATAAGCTGAATATAGCTCTCTGTCTAAGGACTCATCTGTGTTTAGAGTGAAACATGATAGAAGCTTTGTGATCAACAAGATTCATCATGTGCATTAACTCCTAATTTGTGACCATGCTGTCCCACGTGCCAGTGATGCCAGTAAAAAGGCAGTTTATACACAGAAATCAATGAGGTTGACTCATTTTGTTGTCATTTGATAGCCCTAAATCATCTAATACTTGTTGCAGTAAAGGGATAGTTCAGGTTTCTGTGGGGTACTTATCCACAGTCAGTAAGTGGTGACTTGCACTCCTCCAGTTTGGATAATCAGACCAGAGTGTCGTCACAGAAGCGCTGTAATGCACTGCTGTGGAGGGGCAGCAGCAAAAACTAAAAAAAATCTATCAGTTTAAGGGTAAACTATATTAAGAATATTTGAAGCTGCTGAAGCCATTATATTCATTAATGCTATCTGCAAAGCCACAAGACTCCTTTGACAAAAACAGTCATTTTTACTATGCAGAACTCAGGAGTTGTGGGTCTACGGCTGCCTCGATCAGTGAGCTTGTTTGTGTTATTGTGTGACTTTAGTTAATACAAACTAACCCTTTAAAACTCCAAAGACTAAAAATAACACAAACTAACCAAACAATCAAGGCAGCGGATAGACAGCAACTCTGTTCTGCAATGTTAAATGACAGTTTTTGTCAATGGAGTCTGGTACTTAAACTGATATTGCTTACATAAGCTGGGATTCTGTTTTACACAACCCCCCTTAAAAAAGTCCTACATATGTCATATTAAGTGGCACATATTCAGCTTTGATGATTGGCAGCTTAGTTTGCTATGGTGTTAACATTCAACTGCTGCAACTTGGCTTTTAATTTGTTGTATATCGTCTCTGATCTTGTCTGTCTATACCATAAGATAGCAGAAAAAAGTCTCATAGTTTGAGTTGCTTTAATAGCATCAACATTTGTGATCAATTAGCATTGGTTACAGAAACGCATTCATTCACCAAAGCATAACAAAAATGCCTGAGGTCAATATTTTACAGACATTAAAATCCTTTTCATCTGCTGAAAATAACTTGGGTTGTGATATTCTTAGAGAAAATAATATGCCTTCATTTTTTTTCTACACAAGTTCAGGAATGAGCGAGTGGAACCTCTACTTTTATGTTTTATATGCTGGTACTGATCACTGTTTTATCCTTCATTTTCATTTTTATAGATTTTGGAGTTTGACAGTCCCGCCGCCTTGCTGGCAGATGAAAACTCAAGATTCAGAGCCATGGTAGAAGCCTCAGACAACCAAAGCAGATAAAAGAGACTGGAGCTGAACTTAGGATGTGAGCGACGACGCCACAAAATATTCAGTGGAATACCTGAAATGCACAAAAAAAACAATGAACTCTGTCCTGCCGTCGTGTGAAATACAGTGGCTCCTGCGATGGCTGTAGCAGTGTCTGTTTCTTTCCAAACCAAAGACCCAGGGACCACATTTCTGAAGGGCACGTCACATCTTACTATGCAAAGAAAGACTTTACAGCCTCCTGCTCTTTTGCCGAGTTTTTTTTTTCTCCTGGAGGCCAAATAATTAACTGCAAGTGAAACAGAGCAACAACTCTGACAGTAGCACTTTATAATTCATGTGGAGCACATGTGGTGCCTCCTTTTCCTCTGGAGCTCAGCTGACAAGTGAGACTTCACAGTTTTAGTCATTTTATTTTCCTAACTAACACCTCACAGTGCAGATATTTACTGTTAAGAATGTATTAGGTAGTATTCAATGCGTACATCTACAGATATATAATGTGTTAACCATTCCTTTTAGGTACTGTTTAAAGCTAAAAGTGTTTCACTGGTTTTCTTTTTATGTTTTATGCATCTAGTTCAGTTATAATGCAGCAATTTCAGTAAATTATTGCAGATGCAATACGTGCCTAGAGCTGTAAACATTTTCAGGTCATATAATGGAGTTAGCCATGTAAGCATGCTTTTTTATAGACTGCATGCCAGTACTGTGTTTTTAAATGAGCCGAAGTTTCCTCTGAATCCAAATGCTGGAGTTTAACATCTGGACATTTTACACTGGTGGGTTTTACCAAGAGGGTAATTCTGGTGTTGAACAAAGTGTGCTATGCAGTTGCAGTTAAGGTAATGAATCACGGTACAGTATGTAATGTGCAACAAAGCTGAAACCGATCAACATAGGATGTGTCTTCAAATGTGTTTTCACAAAGCTGGGGAGTGTGAACTTCTGCCTTATAATCAAGTATGTGCTGAACAATCATGAAGAGTGCAATATCTTTTTTATTGCATTGATACATTTCAGGATTGCCTTTGTACACTCGAGATTGTAATCTTGTTTTGTAAATGTTTGATTTTTGTTATTAAGGTTCTTGTTTTTAAATAAAAATATTTTTTATATATACTGCTGTTCAGTTGTCGGTGAGCTATTTTACATGTTAAAGGGGAACTCCGCTGGTTTTAACACATCAAAATCTGCGCATGTCTCTGGGGATTCTGACGCATATGTGGGAAAAAAGGATCATGAAGCCCTTTGTGGCTGAAGGCAGTTCATTTGCTGCGCGCCACACCTGTTCCACTGCTGACAATGTGCTACTTTCTGCCCATTATGTGCACTGTTTGGAAACTGGTCAGCTGTTTGCAAACAACATAAATTCCTTAACAAGGTAGGAAAATAGCTGGAAGTCTTGAAGCTTCTCAGGACTGAAAGGAGTTACTTCACCTTTTCCATTTTCAGATCTTTATAGTGCCTGAAGGGGAAATTTGATTTGCAGTCAAGAGCTAAAAACATAAACACAAGATACAAGTTACAAGTTACTGCACAACATAAATACTCTGTGTGTGTGAGAGAGATAAACAGCTGTGTGTACAAACAATCAGCCAATACTCATCCTGCTCAGACCTCCTACTGATTACAGTCACCAGCTCAAAGTCTTTGTAATTCTTGACCAGGGTTCACCTTCTTGATCTCACATGCTACAAAACATGACATAATCCAATCTACTCGGCTTGCAGATACCTGCTGCTGATACTGTACGTT
>CAFUXE010000231.1:147247-163323 GCA_903364295.1 Serranus cabrilla | reverse complement strand
GCACAAACCAGCTGACACTGTGTAGCTTTCAGTGCCCCTGGTCCTCCGGGCAATTGGTTTTTAACCCAGCCATGCTGAAAATAAACCCATCAACCCAGAGCAAAGTTTAGGGTTTGCACAGCAGTGTCATCTCACTGCATCTATTGACTCACATACATTTTGAGTGTTTGTGGCTGTGTAGAAAAGTGGTCCTCTTTTCAAGGACCAGAATTTTTGTGCCCCCCCTTTATGTATTTAATCATTTCTGTTTTTAATATGAAGATGCTTAATAGCAGCTGAAAGAAGAGCCTCGACTTTTTGAATTACATGCGTTATATGATATGTATTTTTATCATACACTTTTTAGGTTTTTTTTTTTAATCTTTTCTTCTTTAAATTGATTAATCCTCCTTATAGTTAATTTAATATATTTTTTATGTATTTCAATTATATATATTTTGTATGTTACTTTTGTTTTGTTTTATTTTTGCCATTTCTTTATTTAGAATTGATGTTTGAAATTATTGTTGGATCTGCTCAACAAAGATAATGCCTGTCTGTTATGTGAAGATGTTTAATAAAAGTTAAAATATTTTAAGTATATATTATAAGTGCGTTGTGTGTTCTCCGTGCCTCTTATTTTGAAGTTCGGGGATGAAAGCGTACCGGAAGCGTGTCTGGTTGTTGTAGCTCGGCTCAGGCTGCTGGGGAGGAGGAAAGCCTTGGCTGTGATGCCGCTGGATGATGGCTGCTTTCGGGATCCTAAGTTACGAACACCGGCCATTAAAGCGGCCCCGACTCGGCCCTCCGGACGTCTACCCCCAGGATCCAAAGCAGAAAGAGGTCAGATATTACGATGTGTAACCCAAAAAGGCAGAAATAACAGTTTTGTGGGGGGAAATTTCCAGCCAAGAAGCTGCTCAAGCTAACACTAGCTAGCTTGTTTAGCAAGCCCCTCTAGACGGTTTGGGCCTAGCAATAACAATGAACAGCACCCAGTTGTCAGTTTGTTAGCTAGCTCGCCTGCTTACTTAGAAAACAACCGGTTCGTTGGATACTAGAGTTTGTCGAGCTAGCTCATTAGCTGGCGGTTACTATCCAGTTTGATATAACAGCAACCAGCATTTAGCTTTGTGATGGAAAACAATATGCGTTTGCTTTTTTAAAAATTGTGCGTGACTGGTAATTATTTGTTAGCTGGATGTTTAGATCTAACGAGTTTACGTCAGCTAAACCCGCAAAGCTAACCACCATACCCTGCAAGCTGTATATTAATTTAAGATAAATGATCTGTGCTCAGTTTTAAGATTGGGCCTAGCCGGGTTGTGCTGTTGGCTCCTGATCTATTATTAACCTGGATAATCTGTTGATGTAGATGGAAAACTGACTGCTTTATCTCTGTGGTATTCTGCCTGTGCTGTTGCACATATCTATAATAATCATTTAGTGTAACATTTCATTATAGCTGTGTTCATTTTTTGTGTCAGCAAGCATATGTAAATTTCCCCCAACTACAATTAGCTGGTCTGAGATCTGTAATCGTGTTTTTTTTTTAGATCCACACTAGTGGTTTTGCATGAATACTTTTAATTTCCTGTTATAATAATCTGAAATATGGTTATTTCAGGATGAGCTGACTGCACTGAATGTGAAACAAGGATTCAATAACCAACCAGCTGTATCTGGTGATGAACATGGCAGTGCCAAAAATGTCAACTTCAACCCATCAAAGGTAAAGACACTTTAACTCACCCTGCATGCTACTTTGATGTATTTTCATTAAATTCATTTTTGCATTAATTTATGTTTACTGCAATGCTTCACAGATCAGCTCCAACTTCAGCAGCATCATTGCAGAGAAGCTGCGCTACAACACGTTTCCAGACACAGGGAAACGTAAGCCGCAGGTCAACCAGAAGGATAATTTCTGGCTTGTCACAGCGAGGTCACAGAGCTCCATCAATAATTGGTTCACAGATTTAGCAGGGACTAAACCTCTGACACAACTGGCTAAAAAGGTAAGATCCTGGCGTGAGTCTCGGAGAGCCGTGTTTACTAAATACTGATTTCTTTATGTTGCTTTAACTGGCAGTTGCATATCTGAAGAAGTCGTCTGTTGTGTGCTGTATTGTCCTCGCCCTCTGCACTGTGCTGTGGTTGGCTGCTTAATCAGTGCACAACAGTCTCCTTTTTATTGTTTTTTACTGCTAATTCTACATTTGGAAAGGACTTGAATTGATTTTTTGGCCAAAGCCTGATTTTTTTTAACCACAGAAAAGCATCCCCAGGTCAGAATTTAATAAATGTGCTTTGTTAAAGTAAAATAATTAAAAAGCTGTTATAATTACAGCAATTCGAATACCAATACTGCTTACAAATGCAATTGAGCATGTCTGCTGTCTAGTCTTACAAACCCTGTTGAAATTAGGCTTTGCAGTTTTGCTTGTCATGAGGTAATTAGGTGACCTTTAAGTGAAATCTATAATAATTTGCTGTTAACAGTTTGAACATGAATTTGTTTACTTTTTCCTAACTGCTGCTACTTTAAGTTGGAAATGCTACCATGTTATCCTGCTGGTGTTGTTCAGTTGATAGCATACAGTTGAGCCTTAAATCAGACAAATCTGAGAATGTGAAGATTTTCTAACATTTTGGCTGTGGTCAAGCATATGGCATACATTTTGGGAATCTTTTTGTTATTTTCTAATGCAAATTTAGGAGGTTCGACCTCCACTCCTATAATGAGTCAATAATAAACTGTGTAGCCAAAATACAGACACTCAGACCGGTAAGGACATAAATGCTCCCACTGAAACTCATTAAAACCCCAATTTGGATTCCAAACCCTTTTAGAATAAAACCATGTCATCTTTTTTAGCAGGCTTTTCAACCTTTTTCTCATGTTGGACCAATGGGGCAAATACCTGCTATTTTCCTGATTTCTACTGGTGTTATTGCTGCTGCAAAAATGGAGCACTGCAGTGTTCGATGCAGTGCAATGTCAATAACACTAATCACTGACAGGTCCCATACTATGAGAAAACTCCTCTCTAGCTTTATGTATATGGACATTTAAAGGCATTTAAAGGGTTACAACTCTGAAAATTAATGGTATTTATGATCAGACTGAAGATGGTTAAAATTGGGGTAATAATAATATATCGAATAATGTAATTTTACAAAGATTTTAGGACATTTTTGTCACTTTTCGAAGCCCAAGTGGGAATTCTTTTTTATCTGCATAAACAAAAAAGTCAACTGCATATCTGAGACCATGAGGACAAAATTCCTATCGCATTTATTATACAGAAAATTATCCAAACTTCTGAAAAATAATGAATATTCGATCTTTATGATAAAAATGAAAAAAATAATATTGACTTAGAATTTTATGCCAGTTTTTGACATGGACATGTTTGTGAGGAGAAAGACACAAGGGTGATATTAAACATTAATCATATAAAGCAGATATATCAGTATACATTAACTGCGTGATGACCGTAGCATTTTGCGACGTCAGCACACAAACTGAGCCTCACTGGTTGTGGTTTGGCGAGGCTCGGTAGACGTTTGCTGCCAGGACAGCCTGGGCAGAAGTAGCTAACAGATGAGCTGTGGACGATCCTGATGTGTAAATCACCGCTCGGAGAATTTAACATGTCAGTTCTGTGAAAGCAAAAAAATTGCCACAGTGATAAAATAGTGGACAATTCAATTCAACATCACAAAACAAGTACAATGCAGGGAAAGTAAGTGATGCAGTGTTTTTATTTCCCTGTTAAAACAACTCAATCGATGCTGCTGTTTAAAACAAGTCTATTGTTTGTCTTGTTTGGGTGTATTGACCCAACACACAATGAATGCCATTGTTTGTTAGTGGAAACAGGTTTTTATTGCTGTGTGTTATTTTTTTAAACATGGAAATGTAATATTTATAGATTGTCTGGTGAGGGTTTTTTTCTAACTCCCCCACAACAAATTATTTTCTCTGTAAGTGCTCTTACAAGAAGCAGAAAATTGGACTACAATTTTGAATACAACTATTCATGGATGTATGAAAGCCCTTTATTGTTTGCACTTCATGCTGTAGTTTTTGGATTGTCTGTTATTACTGCTTGCATTGGTACATATGTGGTTCTTTGTTTTCTCCCTGCGATGAACACTGCTTTCTTTCTGTGTTTAATGACTTTGATAGATCACCTTTACACAAGTACATCAGTCACATTTTCTCCTCAAACACAAGAAGTAACATCAGGAAAAGTTAGCAGTCTACATAAGTCAAACAAACATATTAATCACTCAAATGTTTGAACCGAGCACCACTATTGTAATACTGGAATAATCCTGACTGTGTACCTGCTTTTGCAGCCCCCAGTATGCAAGTCCTGCACCTCTGTGGAAACAACACAGTCATGGCTAGAATTAGGGAGAACCAATAATGTCTTTTGTGCAGAATAACATAGTGATAATGCAATAAATCAAATCATAAAAGAAGTAATTGAATTTCTTTGATAATTTGATGAACCAATGGAATCTAGTCGAAGATAAATGTTACTAACATTGGGGAAAATGGGGGCTAGACATTTGATACAATTCATTTAAGTTTATTTATTTTTTTGTCATGTAACTGTTGGTTTCAGCTGAGTCATTCATAGCTTCCCAGATGAGCCGAGGAGCCCCAAATTTGATGTTTTCAAAGGATCTGTTTGGTGCAAATGGTTTATTTTTTGGAAATTTTTCAAATGAGAAATGCAGAATAAATAGCTTTTGTTGAAATATCACTGAAAGCATTTTGTCACACATGATTAGTTCACTGGCCGTCTGTAAATCTGATGACAATTTCAGTTTTTACTATTTTTCTCTGATAAATGTAATTAAGGCATTTTTTGTTAGAGAAAACATGCTTTTTAAACCCACTGCTGCATTGTGGGGTTAATTGAAATTGTGGACTTTGTGTTTGCCTTCAGTACAATCATTCAAAATATATATATATATATATTTTGCAACAGACTCCTGAAGCCTTTAATTTAAAATAACTTGTACATCCAATGTACTGTATATAGTTTATCTCCTAGTTTTCATTTAAAACTGCCAGCTGTTGGTAAATAGTGATCAGCTCTACTCTTGTGATACCCATTAAAACATTTTTAATTAATTACTGTAACCTTGTGTTTCTGGCAGAGTTCTTTTTCTTGCCATTTGTGTTGTTTTCACAATTATTCTTGGTGTGTTTGTTTTGTTTCTCTCAACATAACCGGCACACATAAAATGTCTCTGTCACAGGTTCCAATCTTCAGCAAGAAGGAGGAGGTTTTTGGATACTTGGCCAAGTACTCGGTCCCTGTCATGCGTTCTGCATGGATGATCAAGATGACGTGTGCATACCACGCAGCCATAACAGAAACTAAAGTCAAGAAGAGGCATGTGATTGATCCTTGTATAGGTAAGCAGCTGACTTGTTTATCTTTTGTAAAGCAGCGAGTGTTTGTGCTGTGACAGATCTGTTTTAAATCATGTTTCATTTCAAGATAATGGAAACCGAAACGCTTTCTGCTACTGGATGACAAGATTCATTTTTTAAAATAATACATTTTATCAATGGGTATTATTTTACCAACGCATGCTTCCATTCCACCTTTTCCTGTGTGACATTAAATACTAATATATACATAGAAAAATGTATTGTGTTAATAGAGATTTAAATATGATAATAAGCATAAACTAAACAATATTACAACAATAATAACATTAACAGAAGAATTATATAAAATAGAAATTAATAATAAATATAACATATGAAATAAAAATTATATTTAAAGATAATAAAGTTATAAAGATATATAATAAATAATAATAAAGATATATACACACACAGAGTGTGTAGAATGGAGACTTCTGTATTTCCGCTGATGCATTTTTTTGTGTGTGTGTGTATTTGTGTGTGTGTGTGTATAGAGTGGACTCAGATTATTACTAAGTACCTGTGGGAGCAGCTTCAGAAGGTGGCTGAGTTTTACAGACAGTTTCCCAGCCAAGGCTGCAGCTCGCCTCTGCCAGCCACTCCTGCTGACGTGGATACGGCCATGAAGCAGTGGGAATACAACGAGAAGCTCGCCATGTTCATGTTTCAGGTCAGTTAACGTGTTAGTGGGCAGTGGAACATGTTACTGTTATAACATGAATGTATCCAGTAACACAGCTGTGTCAACCTTTGCAACCGTGATGTGATGTTAATAATTTTACAGATGTTATTTTAAAAGTTGATCAATATTATTAATTAAAAGTGAAAGTATTGATACATTTCATCATCTTAAGGAGCCGCCTTTATTTTTAAATTCCCACTTAGTAAATATTCTTGTTATTAAAAAGAAATGATAAAATTGTCAAGTTATATTTGAGTTCCTTTTTGTATGTTGATAGAAATATAATATGATTATTTTTCTCTCTAAGTGATAAATTAAACAATTTCATTACATTTTAGGCGAATAATTCTGGAATAAAATTAGTGATGGATTACTTTTTCTGATTAAGTTCCCTAAATCACAAATCAACTTTGGTCTGTTACCTGTGGTGGAATGTAACTAAGTACAGTTACTTAAGTACAATTTTGAGGTACTCTTACTTTAACTTTATACTTCTACTCCAGTACATTCTGAGGTAAATATTGCACTTTTTACTTTACTACATTTAGCTGCCAGCTTTAGTTACTTTCCAGGTTGAGAATTAACGTGAAAAACATAATTAATTTAAAGTGATTCAGAAATTTCTATAAATTAAACCATATAACAGCATATTAAGTAGTTAAAATGAACCCCATATTTATTGGATTAAAAGTCTGCTTACATAAATGCATCATAACAAATAATCCAATAATATATTAGGAATATATAAAACAATCTGAGTGGGGAAATTCTGCATAACGAGTACTTTTACTTTTGATACTTGAACTACATTTTGATGCTGATACTTTTCTACTTACACTTAAGTAAGTTTTGAATGCAGTACTTTTACTTGTAATGGACTTTTACTGAAGTAAAAGATCTGAATTCGTCTCCCACCACTGTCCGTTACACCACTTATCACTAAGCACCTGTTTGGTTCCTGTGTTCAGGATGGCATGTTGGACAGACATGAGTTCCTGACGTGGGTGCTGGAGTGTTTTGAGAAGGTCCGACCTGGTGAAGACGAGCTTCTCAGACTTCTCCTGCCGCTTTTACTACAGGTATGCCCCCCACTATCTGTTTACTGTCATCTCAACACCTCTGCCTCGGCCTCATATCATCGCTCATGCTTTTAGGTGTTGCTTTTGGGAAATATACAGCTGTACCCAGTCTCTCTCACACACACACTGTCTGTTATGACAGGCTTCTACAGCTGTCAACAATTTATCATGGAGCAGTAGTGTGCTCTGCTGACGGAGGCCCACAGCTCCTCATTTTCTTTCTATTTCCAAAGTCGACTGATGTTAATGGACACTGAGTGCTGTGGGTAACGCTGTGAATCTCTCCTGCAGTACTCAGGGGAATTTGTACAGTCGGCTTACTTGTCACGGAGACTGGCTTACTTCTGCACACGCCGCCTCAACCTGTTGCTAAGCGACGGGAGCCTGGGCCCCGGCACAGGAGGGCATCCAGCCCATGGCATGTTGACGCAGCAAGGCAACGCCCTGCCCCCCACCCCAACCTCGCAGCCGGCGGGAGGAAACCAGCCCCAGACGGCTTTCACAGACTTCTACATCTGCCCGCAGCACAGGCCGCTGGTGTTCGGGCTCAGCTGCATGTTACAGGTATAATGTGTTCTCTTTGACTGATGCATCATTGATAACTGGAATAGAAAATGCAAGACAAGACTTTCACTTATTAATCCTATTTTTCATCCCCTCTGCTCTTTCCTGTGTCTTGTTATTGTCACATCAGAGCATCGTGTTGTGTTGTCCCAGTGCTCTGGTGTGGCATTACTCCCTGACAGACAGCAGAAATAAAACTGGTTCACCTCTGGACCTCCTGCCCATCGCTCCGTCCAGCTTACCAATGCCAGGGGGCAATACTGCCTTCACACAGCAGGTACCTCCATCCCTGCAAACTGTTGAGATATTTCTATTATTTATTTATTCATTGGAAAAGCAGTGCAGGTTTTTTACCATCACATTCAATTGATTTTTTACTTCTCACAGCCAATGAAAGAAGGAATAAATGTAAGAATATAACAACCACATACTGTACACAATCATGTGTGTACATACACACTGACATGCAATGCATGAATATATGTGCATTTACCTTAGATAAGATAGTAAAAATATCATAAAATAAGACGTATATACCACTAGAATTAGTAAGAGAAGTAAAATTAAGAAGTCTTACTGCATTCATGTTCATTTACATATATAGTATTGATGCCAAAGTTTATCTTTACCTTAACCTATACAAGAAATAACTCCTCGTAGTTTATAAAACTTGAGTCGAAAAGGAAATGTATAGACATTTATGTAATTTTAGTGGTTTACAGATGTAAATTGTATTCAATATTGTCCGAGCAGCTTTCAATCTTGTCCTTTTTGAGACTTAAAACAAGCTTTATAATGACTCACATGAAGGAACTGTTTTTAGTAACAATATCTTTGCCATATTATGATGTATAGTTTATAAAGGTTTCGTACATTTCTGCTGAATACATTCCAAGATGAGTTGTAAATATGTGTTTATAGCACATAGGGATCATGAATGTTTTCTTTGGATGTCAGGTAAAGGTTTGCTCGCCTTTTCTTTCTCCACAGGTCCGTACAAAGTTGAGAGAAATCGAGGAGCAAGTGAAGGAGCGAGGCCAGGCAGTGGAGTTCAGGTGGTCGTTTGACAAGTGTCAGGAGACCACAGCAGGTGAGAATCTGTTCTGTTCTCTCTGCAGAGACCTGTTTACAGCTCATATAACAAGGTCAGAGTTTGAGATGATTGCTGTAATCTGTTGCCAGGCTTCACCATCGGGAGGGTCCTGCACACCCTGGAGGTTTTAGACAACCACAGCTTTGATAAGTCGGACTTTAACAACTCGCTGGATTCCCTGTACAACCGAATATTCGGGTCAGGGCAGAGTAAAGATGGCCACGAGGTAAGAAGTGATGCCCCTCTTCTGTCTATTTTTATCATGTATAAAGCACGAATCCTGGGCTGTAAATGATGATATGACATTGTTACTGTGATTACTAGGAACCAGAAACAGGATTTAAAAGAGGGAGTTATAACTGATCATCAGATTATAAAACGTGGCCACAGGATTCTTTTTTTAGCCGTATTGTCTCATAACGCGCATTTCTGTCCAGATGTCCCCAGATGATGACGCGGTGGTGACCTTGCTTTGTGAATGGGCCGTGTGCTGTAAGCGCTCTGGCAGACACAGAGCCATGGTGGTGGCCAAGCTGCTGGAAAAGAGACAGGCTGAAATAGAAGCAGAGGTAAGAGACGCCGCACCCTCTGTGAGTAACTGCCACGTGTTTCTGTCTGGTGCTTGTTTTATACAGATGCAAACTTTTTAAAGTGGTGATTGAACTTTGTTCTCCTCTGCTCTGCTGTCCAATCAGCTAAACAAACCCAATGAAAGACAAAAGGTCTACTGATTTATTTTCTTAATGGATCAGTCTTTATTTCTAACCAGGAATAAAATAAGCAATTTCTGTCAAAAACAAGTGAAAGGAGTTTCAAAATATCTTGAATATGATCAATTATTAATCAAACTAAAATGAAAGGAGCTGCTGCCTGCTGCTCTTTGATTTGATTAACTGTTCATGCATTAGACTTTGCACTTGGTGGGTTTATTGCTGAGGGCAACCCAAAGTGCATCGGCCAGTGAGAGCTAGATATCTACAGGGCAGATTTTTATAACAATGCAATGCTTACACCCTGAGACCTGGACATGAGTTTGCATTTTTGCACTTCTGTTTCCCTCTAAAAGTTAATGGGTTTGTGAGATACCTAAAATAAGGCCATGTTTTGTTCTTTAACATTTAATAATTCAGTAAAAACGCCAAACTCTGGAATTCTGAAGCAGTCATTTCTAAAGGGATGCAGCTCCACCATGGCTGGTGTGATGATCAAGAGTGCACAGTTCTTGTTAAAGCTGCAAGCAGCAATACAAGAGGCTGAGCAATCAGTCTGTTCTGAACAGGGACGTTTTTAACGAGCAGTGCACAAGTAATCGAAAAGAAATGTGCAGTAAGTCCTGATAACATGACCTTGGTCTGATCAGGGGTGGCTGCAGCCCAGAATACACACTGCTAATGAAAAGATTACGAGAGGAGGAGTCTCAGTCTCCACTTTATCATCCTTTAATATTAGTCAGCATAGACCACTATGTGCATGAATATAATCAATGATAAAGTTTGTAGAGCTATCTGCTGTTTCTTCTGTTATCCTGAAAAGATAATCCCACAACTTAATTTTCTCGCCTTCGCTTTCTGCAGACCCATCTTGCCCCCATATATTGCAATAATATTCAAAATATTCAGTCTGCATTATTCATATTTTGTGGTATCTTTTGTGTCATCTGTAAACAAACTCTAAAACCAAAAGGAAAGTTTTCTAAGAAGGTTTGCTACATTCAGCATTCAAAGACTCTTCTCAGATTCAACAATCTGCTGTGTATTGTCTGACCGGTGTGTGTGTGTGTGTGTGTGATTGCAGAGGTGTGGTGAGTCGGAGGTGGTGGACGAGAAGGGCTCCGTGTCGTCCGGCTCCCTCTCCGCTGCCACGCTGCCGGTCTTCCAGGATGTTCTGCTGCAGTTCCTCGACACTCAGGCCCCCACGCTGAGTGAGTCTCCTTCTGCGCTGTCTTTCATGTCCCGTAGCTGTGACTCTCAAATGTGTCGGTCTTGATGTCGATCTGATATTGAAAGGACTTTATATCCTTTTATCTTCGCCTCTTATTTCATTACCCAGTGCATATTCATGATAAATGATTTGGCTTGGGAAACCTCGTGTTAAATTA
Organism: Serranus cabrilla; assembly: GCA_903364295.1. Taxonomy (NCBI): domain Eukaryota; kingdom Metazoa; phylum Chordata; class Actinopteri; order Perciformes; family Serranidae; genus Serranus; species Serranus cabrilla. The sequence goes on along the minus strand of CAFUXE010000231.1, from coordinate 152,367 downwards.
TTCAAATCCCTTCTCCCCTCTGCAGCGGAGCCCGGGAACGAGAGTGAGCGAGTGGAGTTCTCCAACCTGGTCCTGCTCTTCTGCGAGCTCATCCGTCACGACGTCTTTTCCCACAACATCTACATGTGCACACTCATTTCCCGCGGCGACCTGGCTTCTGACTCCCACCTGCCGCGCCCGCGCTCGCCCAGCGACGAGCCCTCCGATGAGTCAGAGCGCAAGGAGCAGGACGCGGGCAGCAGTGTCAAGATGGAGGCATGTTGGAGGCATCTGTTGTGGAGTGTGATGAGTCATGTGTGCAACAGTACAAAGGAACAGTGTGATGTAAAAGGGTAACACAAGGTTATTGCTTTCTCTACAGGATACCGGCCTGTCGGAGTCCATGGAAATCGATCACAACTCCAGTGCTAATTTTGACGAGGTACGAAGCATTCAGCCTTTTATATTTCCTTCATTGATGCGTTTATAAATACTGATCCAACGGAGTGATGTTGTTTTTAATAAGCTCACATGAAGTCATTTATTTTCCATTGCAGATGTTTTCTCCTCCGATGCACTGTGAGTCTAAGGGGAGCCCGTCTCCTGAGAAGCCGGCTCCAGAGCAGGACAGCAAGGCCGGCCTAAAGGACAAGGGCATGGACCCCGCCTTTCCTCAGCTGTACGAGCAGCCGCGCCACATTCAGTATGCCACTCACTTCCCCATTCCTCAGGTAAGACGACTCACAGCAAACCTCTCAACCTGCTGGACGATTTAATTTTACAACTCTTATTATACGCAGAAACTGTGAAAACAGAAATAATGTCTAATTGCAAAACTTGCAGAAAGCTTTAAAAATGTTTTTTATACAAAATCACAGCATCTCTTAATTGTATTTTGAAGGGATTATTTGCAATAATTATCAATTCAAGAGAAAACAATAGGGTAAAATCTAGCACTTCTGTGCTCAGCTTCTTGTAGAATAGCAAATTGCTTTGAATGTCAAATAATGTGTATTGTCTTTATTCCAAATCTTTTATCTTTCAGTGATGCAATAGTGAAAAAAGATTCTAGCAATACTTACAATATATATATAATGTTTTAAATATTGCCTCAAAAACCAATTGCATGTGAGAGGATGGCTGGTGGCTGCCTGCATCAGTCACATGTCGAATCCACACCAGGCAGAACCTTTTCTATAATTTATGAATCATTGAAGCAATTTCTCAAGCAAAATTGTTAAATAATGACTTATTTCTGTCCAGTAAATTATGAGAAATTGTTTTGTGTGATGGTAAAGTGAATGTTTTTTGGTTTAGGGCTGTTTGTGCAAAAGCAATATATACATATATGTTTCTGCATTTTCTAACATTTTATAGAAATCTTAGGTTACGGCCAGGATTGTTGCTGCTGAAAACCCAGAACTTAAAATCTTAAAGCAAACGTCTGTTTTGTAGTTTTGCAATTCTGTTGCATTTCTTCCTCAAACCTTGTCACGTCTGTGTGGACCAAATTGTTAATCTTGCTGTGCTGCTCCGGCTGTCGGGTGCATCCAGTTTATGAAGATCTTTTTGTATCTCTGCCTTCAGGAGGAGAGCGCCAGCCACGAGTGCAACCAGCGGTTAGTCGTCCTCTACGGTGTGGGCAAACTGAGAGATGAGGCGCGTCACACCATCAAGAAAATTACCAAAGACATCTTGAAGGTGCTGAACCGCAAAAGCACAGCAGAAACAGGTAACTGTGTTCTCGGATTTATCATCTTTTGACTGATAGCTTAATGTTCTGAATTTCCCATTTACTCATGTTTTACATTACCTTAGCTGCAGGCATGTAGTTTGTCTGGCAGCAAACTGCCATTGAAGATGACGTCTCAGTTTCATTTCACCTACTTTTCATGTTTAATCATAAAAATGTTGTCAGTGAAATTGCGTTGAGGTTTTGATGTGTGTCCCTCAGTTTATTGACTGGCTTTTTTTCCTGCATCTCTTTGCAGAAAAATCACAAGAAAAAGATAATGTTTTACCAGACGCAGGAGCTTTATCATGCTCGGATGTTTGTGAAACATCATTCACATGCAGGCTCTCCCGCTGAGGCCATTCCAGCTGTTATCATCCTAATAACGCTCCCTCTTTGAATACATTTCATTTGTACTCCCTTTCCTCTGCCCTTCTTAAGAGAACAGGCTTTTTTCTGGGTTCTTTGTCGACCCCTCTGGGGCCTGCATCACTCAATCTTCTTTCCACTCAATTTCTATGCTAACAGCCCTCATCTGTTGGCAGCCACTTTATCTCAGAAACATGCGACCTTATTAAGGTGATTTAAGGTTTCCAGAGATATAATTGCATAGATTGGAGTGTTTTGTGTCACCTTATCGCATCCCTGCGAGCAGACGATGACCTTCAGCTCACAATGATGTTTCTCTTAAATGAAAAGAACCATTTCCTTTTTTTTAAAGTGCCTTCACAGTGGCGTCTTTGGCTCTGAAGTTTCAGAATCGAAGGAGGCTGGAAATAAGATAACAGACCATCGGGCTAACTCGATTTCACGGCTGGCCTGTTTGGCAGACTGGAAAGAATACCGCTGACCAGTTATGAGTCCCGGCTCCCTCTCTCAGTTTTTATTCTCCCCTCTTTCCCACATGCAGGAGGAGAGGAAGGACAGAAGAGGAAGAGGAGTAAGCCGGAGGCCTTTCCCACTGCAGAAGATATCTTCTCTAAATTCCAGCACCTCTCCCACTTTGACCAGCACCAAGTCACCTCCCAGGTTAGAGCAGGACACCTCGTGCTTTCATGTGTTTCATGTTTCCCCGTATGTATGAGTAAGTTAATTATTCAGGGACTAGCCACTGGGTTTATTAATGCAAATAACTTTAGCAGCCTAAAACAGAAGACCTCCCAAGGTGACTCATTTGAATGTAAATGTGATTTGAATATATTTTGATTTCTCTAGTGAGCTGTCTGAATACAATTTGAATATATAATGCACTCAGGTGACTGTCAATTAAAAGAGGCAGCAGAACGTAATGTATTTGGATTTCTCAGGAGTACATGTTGTAACAGGACGTACTTGATCCTAAATTTAATACTGTCAATAACAACAATATGGAACGCTGTGAGTGAAAATCATGTGCAACTTAATTTACAATAAAAAATGTTTGTTAATTTTCAACAGAAAACAACATTTCCTGACAGATAAATTATAAATATTTAAATACTTTTAACAGCAAACCCAGGTCTGATTCTTTGTGAAACAATACACATTTCAAAATAGTTGCTTTGTTTCGCCTTTTGGTAGTTATTTTTATGCATAACAACTTTCCCAGAGCCGTATGGTTGTGTTAGCTCCCGGGAGGATCAAAAGAAGTGTGAATTTGTCTGTGTGAGTTGTTTATTTTCTCATCTAATTGGAAGGAAATGGTTTTATTTCCCCAAATTTTGAGCTATTCCTCTAGGAAAGCTCTGAAAGGACAGGTCTTAAATGTATTATTTCAACCAGTTTAACATAGAAAAATATATATATTTGATTTGTATTCGCACAATCTTGAATTGAAGCAGCGAAGGAAAGTATGTTGTGTAAACAGTTATCATATAAGAGCAGATAGATGTTTGTTTTCAGCTGTAAGATGAAATTTAAATGGCAAACATTCCCTTTTGGTTGTTTTTGCCTCCATTTGTCGTGTTTTCCTCTCAAAAACAACAAAATTCCAGCGACTGACTGAACATTTTGGCACTGCTTGAATGTCTCTGCTTGTTTTAAATGTAGCCCGACTCTGTTGCAGCTCTGCTGAATACCAGCGTATTGTTGTGTCGCAGCCCCTTGTTGGTAGAACCAAAGCTGAAAATGTTGTTTCTGCATGTTGATGATGTCTGATGTTTTTGTTTGTGTGCAGGTGTCCAGAAATGTGCTGGAACAGATCACCAGCTTTGCCTTAGGGATGTCTTATCACCTGCCTCTCGTCCAGCACATTCAGTTCATCTTTGACCTCATGGAGTACTCCCTCAACATTAGTGGCCTCATAGACTTTGCTATCCAGGTATGGGGAACTTAAAATGAAAATTCACCTCCTTTTTCTGGATGTCCAGTCAGTGTTGAAAATAAACCTGAAGTAGCTTAGAAATCTTCCTTGTCTCCAACTACATCACTGATGCATCTCCATCTACGAATTTATCTGCACATCTGCAACACACCAAAATTTGAAGAAAAAAAAAATTGGAAATGCGCAAAAAGTTTTTCTGCTTGCTTGAGGTAGTTTTTGTCTTTTTTGATAAAAAATAGTTAATGAGCTAAACCTGACGTAGCAAACATTTAACTCAATTCCTGAAGACATTTTCGAGGTTTTGCGATTAGCAACCTCTGTTTTTTTGCTTTTTTTCCCTCTTGCACAATCCCATGTCCTGTGTGTGTTCCCAGCTTCTGAATGAGCTGAGTCTGGTGGAAGCCGAGCTGCTGCTGAAGTCGTCCAGCCTGGTGGGAAGCTACACGACCAGCCTGTGTCTGTGCATCGTAGCTGTGCTGAGGAGGTACCACTCCTGCCTCATTCTCAATCCGGAGCAGACGGCACAAGTCTTTGACGGGTATGTTTGATGTTTGGAAACAGGATACCTCAATATCTCAGACTTCTGGGCCTGGTATGCTTTGGTTCTGTAGTTGTTATTGAGATTTAATTCCAACACTAAAGGTGTTTCTACCAGCAAAGATAAATGAAATAAGCTTCTAATTAAAGTAGTAAAAGGGATGTTTTTAGCTGTAACAGCAAATTAAAGAATTGTTGGTGGTTTGCTTTCTCTTAGCCTCATTCTACCATCTGTAATGAGGATTTTTATTGTCACAGGAGGGCTGACAGGACACTTACCACCAATTGCTGGTAATTCAAGCTGATTCTGCTGTTGTGCTTGAAACTCATTTTGTATTAAAGTATTAGCTCAATGCCTAAAGTGTTCGAGAAGCTCACATAAAGGCTCTAATAAAAGTAAATGTAATTAAATATAAAAAAGTGCTTCTATGGGAAAAAGTCTTTATGCTAAGCTAAGTTAGCCGGCTGCTGTCTGTAGCTCAATATGTAGCACAGCAAGAACTCAGCAAGAAGGCAAAGAAACCAAAATGTGTCTGAAGGATTTTCTGTGTGTTCTGTGTGTTTGGGACC
>CAFUXE010000231.1:131951-144034 GCA_903364295.1 Serranus cabrilla | reverse complement strand
GAAGTCAGGTAGTAAACACAGCCTTTTACTTTTCTGTTCCTGTTTCAACCTGCTTGGGACTTCTTATCTTACACTGTTGTTTTGACTTTGCAGAAAAACCCTCAGTTGGTATCCGGTCTTCTTGTGATCGCCACCTTCTCGCTGCTTCTCAGAACAGCATCGTTGTTGGAGCCGTGTTTGCCGTCCTCAAAGCCGTCTTCATGCTGGGTAAGAATCTGTGCAGGGCTGTCATATCCATACATTTATTTATTACTCGTTAATTTTTAAATAATCAGTTATTAATTAACTTAGATAAACAACAACTATTTTTTACAGTGGATGTACTTGAACTTTAAATGTAATTCAACTAATAGCTATTTAAAAATGCAAAAAATATACAAATAATAACATTAGTAATAAATAAATAGTATAAAATACAGAAATTAAAATATATAATATAAAATAATAAATTAAAATAAGTAACTATACTGTAAAATTGCCCCACTGCAACACTTGTAAGGATAAGCAGTTACAGATAATTCAAAACTTAATTTTGTCGTTCACTGCCACAACCTGCTGAGAACTAAACATATATTCAACATTTCGGTCATCTTTATTCAACATATTCAAGCCTGTCGCTCAGTGAAAACAGACAAAATTGCACCGCTGTGAAAGAAATGGATGCACTGGATTTATAAAGTGCTGTATCGTGATGTTGCTGCTCTGTTTGTGTTGTTTCAGGTGACGCTGAGCTCAGAGGCTCAGGACTGTCGCACCCCGCTGGCCTCGACGACATATCTGAGGGCCGCAATGTGTCCATCGAAACGGCCAGCTTGGATGTATATGCAAAGTATGTTTTGAAGACGATCTGCCAGCAGGTGAGGAAATTACTTATAAATAAATGAGCAATAAAATAAAAAGTGTGAAATGGAGCTGTGCATGCATGCTTTCTTCTCATGTTCACTATGATCAGCGATGTCTTTCTGTTCGAAAGCTTTTGTGGGAACACAGATGAACAGGGAACTTTCCATTTTTGCTCACATAAGCTCTCCTGCTTTGCTGATCTGCTTATAAATGCCAAAGATGCACAAAAACCATGAATGAGATCATTTTCTGCACCAGATGTCACTTACGCCACATAGATACGAAGGGCAGAGAGCTGGCAGTGGCTCAGAGGACTGGACATGCTCTGTGACCGCAAGAGACTTCAAACACATTTTCTACCCAGCAAGACTCTATTCCTGAGAAACGTCCCTTGGCTCTTTTTCACCGCCACCCTTGCAGCTTTAGTCAAGCTTGTTTTGCATGAGTCATGAGTTTTTTATACTTGTAGGCTCACTGACGTTGTGTCCTTTGTCACATTTCCCACTTTGTCCTTCTTCCCCTCTTGCTCTGTCTTGCAGGAATGGGTTGGAGAGCGCTGCCTGAAGTCTCTGTCTGAGGACAGCAGTTCCCTCCAGGACCCTGTGCTGGTAAACATTCAGGCCCAGCGGCTCCTGCAGCTTATTTGCTATCCACATCGCCAGCTGGACAGTGACGATGGCGACAACCCTCAGAGGCAGCGCATCAAACGCATCCTACAGGTCGAGCATACACAGAAAAATGCATTGTGTTTACTTGAGTTTACTTTACATGAGTTGGTTTTAAGAACAAGTTGGTCTGCCGTTAATTCAGCTGATTATTCTCTTAAAAAACCTCCATATAATCTGTTACTGAGCTGTCCTTTTTAAATCAGAGCTGTGGGGTTTTGCTGCCCCCTCCTGGCTGTATCAGGGATTGAGGAAATGTCTCACCAGTGCCATGAACTGTGCATACTCATAACTGGCTTTGACAAGAAATATAATAAAACTTTTTTTCTCTTTAACAGAACATGGACCAATGGACGATGAGGCAGTCATCCCTGGAGCTGCAGCTGATGATCAAACAGAGCCAAAACAATGTAAGTTTCTCTTTTCGGTGCATCGAACCACGTGTTTTTGGACAAAGGAGACATGAATGTGTTGTCCTTGTCAGATGAGTCTAACTTTTCCCAATTCATTGTCCAATAGGAGCTCTATTCGCTCTTGGAGAACATAGCCAAGGCCACCATCGAGGTGTTTCAGAAATCGGCAGAGATGAACTCCAGTAACCCCTCAGGGAATGGAGCAGCGGCACAAGGAGGCTCCGCATCCAACAACAACAGCAGCACCAGCAAGATGAAGCCGATTCTAAGGTGTGCATCTTTCTGCCTCCTCTAAGGGCTAACAGTTTTCTTTACATTGAGTTTTGTGTGAACTGTGGTGTGAATAGGTTTGAATTTTCTGTTTGTTTGAGTTAACTTTCAGAGTGGGTAGCTGGTTTTAATTTAGGGTACGTTTTTCAGAAAGGTTTTGTTTTTATATTTTGGGTTTTTGTTTTTCAGAAAGGTTTTGTTTTTTATTTTTAGTTCCAGGTTTTTTGTCACAGTAGCTTTTAGGGGTGGGGGAATAAAATCAATTCACTTAAGTATCGCTATTTTTCCCTTTATGATTTTGGAGTTGTTATTGTTTTAATGCCTGAAATGACATATATATAAATATAAATGTATAATGTCATGTATATTTATGGCTCAAATTCAAACCCTGTGGCTTTTAATATACATTTGCATTCTTTAATTTTAGTCTGCACTTAGTGATGTTGAAATCTAACATTTTTCTGTTTGCACTGTGCTGCAGCTCGTCCGAGCGGTCAGGCGTGTGGCTCGTGGCTCCGTTGATAGCGAAGCTGCCCACCTCGGTTCAGGGCCACGTGCTGAAGGCAGCAGGAGAGGAGCTGGAGAAAGGACAACACCTGGGCTCTTCCTCCCGCAAGGAGAGGGACCGGCAGAAACAGAAAAGGTAAGGGCCATTTTTCTTCAGCACTGTAAGAAACTTCTACAAGGTGAAAATCCTTGGCTACTGTTTCACAGAGTGGACATTTTCATTTTGTGCCACTCAAAAACAAACTCAGCCAGCCATCTGAACATGATTTCTTCTTTTATTAAATTTTTTTTCCCCTTCCTCAGCATGTCTCTGCTGAGTCAGCAGCCATTCTTGTCCTTGGTGCTGACCTGCTTGAAGGGGCAGGATGAGCAGAGGGAAGGCCTCCTCACCTCCCTCTACAGCCAAGTGCAGCAGATCGTCACCAACTGGAGAGAAGACCAGTACCAGGACGACTGCAAGGCGAAACAAATGATGCATGAGGCTCTGAAGCTACGACTCAATCTCGTAAGAACCTCGTGGTCACTACAAGCAGTTATTCAGTATTTCCGGCTGTTTAATTAATCTGTAATCAGAGCTTCAAGGCTGAATTGCTGAAAAAGTTGTATTTGTACTGAATTATTTTTCTTTCTGAATGTTTAAAAAAATGTCCAATGATATGTTGCATTGCAGACACATTAAATTTTCAGTGATGGGAAGTCTAAAGTGTTTATTAGGAAAAACATATTTTGACATCTTGTTACAAATATCTTCATTGTGAAGTTTCTGAATAGGAAGATGAATTAATAAAGTGTCAGATAAACAAAGCTTGACAGAATAATCTGATTGAGAGAATAAAAATGCAGTAAATTAAAAAGAAAAATATATAAAAAACTTTAATATACAAAACTTGCAGGAAGTGACTTAACCAAACCCTGAAAGTCTCATTCAAAAATCGACCAACAGGGGGCATAGCATAGTACAAATTGGACTGCAGAGAGAAATGTGTATGTCCAATAATTATAAAACTCACAGGGTATGTTTCATAACAACGTGAGACCCAGAATTGCCTCTTGCAGCTTTATTTTCTTTTCTACTGCAAAGTGTGCATGTCGACTTTGAGATCTTGATCACACAGAACCAGCATTTGATTGTAAAATGAGGCCAAATTCTGGTCTAATTCACAAAGTTAATCAAACTAAATATTGAACAAAAAGCAATAATTTCATGCATTTCATGCTGTTTACCATCCAACATTGGTTCTTTGATTAGATTTATAACCATTTTGAGGGGATTAATAGTACTATTTTCTCTCCAAGGTGGGTGGCATGTTTGACACGGTGCAGCGCAGCACCCAGCAGACCACTGAGTGGGCGGTACTACTCCTTGACATCATCAGCAGCGGCACAGTGGACATGCAGTCCAATAAGTGAGTGCTGACAAAAGACAAAACCCCAAATCCACACATTCTTCCTCTAACTGGACACCTAAGTTATTATTTCCGAGCGCCGGCTGTGCTGCCAGTACAATCATCGGTTGTCTGTCTGTTTGCTTCTCTCCAACAGTGAGCTCTTCACGACAGTGTTGGACATGCTGAGTGTGCTGATTAACGGCACACTGGCTGCTGACATGTCCAGTATCTCTCAGGGCAGCATGGAGGAGAATAAGAGAGCCTATATGAACCTGGTGAAGAAGCTCAGGGTAAGAACAGCACACCTTTCTCACCCACAGACAGGGTGATGAGATCCTACTTCAGATGCAGTATTTTCCCTGTGTTCACAAAGTCTTCCAACATTATCTTTTTGTTATTCTTTTCTTTAAAGACAAAACGATCAGCACCTTAAAATGCACTCAGGCTAAAATTGTGACTGACCACAACAGTGTCAGAGTAACAAAGTTGAAGCTGTTGGGTTGTCACATCGTGTGCTAAAGGTTCTCACACATATTAAAAATAGTCAGGGTTTATTTTAAACCATTTATGCTGACAACTGAAATTCTGCATTTCCTTCGGACGTGTTCTCTGGGCTTGAAATTCAAAATCTGTCACACATGTATAGTCTTTGGGCACATGGGACTGCTGGATACTACATTATTAAACCTAAATTCCCCAAAAGGTGGGATCCTATGTAAAATATCAATAAAAACAATGCAACCCCCCCCCCCAATTTTTACACAAAACCGATGTTTATTAGATACATTTTATTGTCTTTACATAGTTTTCAATTGAATATATGTCAAAGGAGATCAAGCCTTTGGTATCTATGAACCCAAACAAGTTTAAGATCAAAGATATGGACGCATTTTTTTTTTTTTTTTTAATTTGTTTTCCTTTTTTTGGATCGTTTTATGTCGCTCTGGTTGTAGCAAGAAAAATAAAAGGATTGCAAAGTACTGTAAATTAAAATGGACCTTTGTGCCTATTTTTTTTGCAATAAAAGTATAAAAAGATATGTGTAAAAACATGAAACATCAAAACTCCTGACTTTGATCATTCATTAAATTGTGATAAAGAATCTCTAACTTGTACTGTTAGATACTTTCCCAACGTTTGTCTGTACTAGATTTCAAGAATGTAGACCAATCAGAACAAATGTTGTGTCTCTGTTATCTGATTATTCTGCAACCAAATACTTTTAATACAAAAAAAAATGAAAATTTTAATTCACTCTTTTATAATCATTGTGTTTACCATTTTATCTCCACAGAAAGAGCTCGGGGATCGGCAGTCGGAAAGTTTGGAAAAGGTTCGACAGCTTTTGCCGCTGCCCAAGCAAACCCGGGACGTCATAACCTGTGAGCCTCAGGGCTCACTCATAGACACAAAGGGGAACAAGATCGCTGGATTTGAGAAGGAGGTACGCTTGGTTCCTTCCACGCTGATGTTACTTGACATCAGTGGGCAAAGTACCACGTCATTTCAGTCTGATTTTATCACACAGGAAACCTATCACACAACTAAATATAGATCTACTAAATGATTAACATCCTGGTTTGACTGTCACATCTTCAAAATCTGTGATATGAAGGAAATGAGTAAGAGAAAAATAATGCTGCTTGTAAAGAAAAAATAAAAACGTTTCCATTGGTCAACATTAGACAAACAATACTGCATAAACCAGCATCTCTGGTATCATTTTCTTTCAGGTAATAATAAACTGCTGTAATATGCTTTTTTTTCCCACTGCTGATTTTGACTAAAATAAATTGTATATTTGCGCTTTCAGGGTCTTCAAGTATCAACCAAACAGAAGATTTCACCCTGGGATGTCTTTGAGGGTCTCAAACACTCTGCCCCTCTCTCCTGGGGCTGGTTCGGCACAGTGCGCGTGGATCGAAAGGTCACCAAATTCGAGGAGCAGCAGCGTTTTCTGCTGTACCACACCCACCTGAAGCCCAAACCTCGCAGCTATTATCTGGAGCCGCTGCCCCTGCCCCCTGAAGAGGAGGAGCCCCTGACACCCGTCTCACAGGAACCAGAGAAGAAGATGATGGAGGCGGTGAAGCCAGAGAAGAGTGTGCCCGCTGTGCCCTCTGACTCCAACAAGAAGAAATCCAACAAGAAGAAGAAAACTCCTGCCAAGACGGAGGTCGGATATATACGTCATCTATGAGTTTAGAACTATGTGAATATACTGACTGAAATTCTTTGTATATACGTTGCAGTCAGATGTTAAAAAGTTGTATATTTTGCTGTTCTTCCCTCCAGGACTATGTGACTCGTACACCAGGCGGCGTGTCCTATGGGACTAATATGCCCCCTGAGCTGCAGATGCAGAACCACCCATATGGCAGGTTACCCTACAGCCAGCAGGGCATGAGCATGTACACACAGAACCAGCCTCTACCTCCAGGTCAGCTCATCTTATCATCTTCATTAGTATCAGTAAGACACACTGGTGCAACATTCATCATGAGCTGTCCTTTGGTTTACATCCTTTGTTTTCCCACAGGAGGTCCAGGTCTGGAACCTCCATACAGACCTGCCCGCAACCCACAGATGAACAAAATGATGCCCACTCGGCCCAGCTACCCCGGCATGATGCCCGGTATGCAGGGAAGCATGCCGGGCATGATGGGACTGGACAAGCAATACCCAATGGGTTATAAGCCCCAGCCTGCCATGGCACAGGGCCAGATACTGCGGCAGCAGTTACAGGCCAGACTGGTGAGTCAGTCCGCACTGACAGGTCAGGCTGCCCCTCATAGTCAGGTAGAGTTTACAAAAGCTAAAGCTAGTAAGATGGATTAAAATTAGGAGAGTTGATTCTCTGTTTTATAAGTTAGTTAACGACCGTACATCATGTTGTATCTGGGAGTCATGAAGTTGTTTTGGTTTTCACACTGCATGACTGACCAGTGACAGGGTCCCAAGCTGTTTCACCACTAGGGTTCCCTGATGAGCATGTCGGATCTCCAAACTACATTTTATCACAGAAACTGTGGTCCTACTTCTTCTTCATACTTCAAGTTTGTACACATGTTGACAAAATCACCTGTTTCCAGACATAGTTACTATTTACAGGCTGTTTATTTTTACAACTATAGTCTGTATTTCACATGTAACACATACACACATTACTGTAACAGGCGACCCCGCGCCCAGGTTTCCCCTCAACTCGTTTCCTGTGCTCCTATTGGTTGTAGCTCCCTGACAGACTCCAGATATTAAGCCTGTTCAACATCTGGAAGGTGTCTGTGATGCTCTCAGCTTGTGTCTTTGGACAATTCACACACAGCACTCACGATCATTTGCCTGATCGTGAGTGCTGTGCGTGAGAAAAATAAGGGCTGAAGTCATGTAGTGTGACCGAGGCATATTATGAGAATAATATAATAAGATAATCTTCTTCCTCTCCTGGTAGAGGACACTGAATCTTTGCTGATTTTCTGATTTGTTGTTTCTCTTTTCAGAATCAGAGCATGCAGCAGATTAGACAAATAACACCGAACCAACCGTATACTTCAATGCAGGCTTCTCAAGTAAGTCTAATTTTATTGCATTAGTCATCTGACACCTCTGTTCTCAGAAAATGTACATCATCCGACACCTTTATTTCTACAAATGAATGTGAAGGAAGTTTTAAAAGCTGTTGAAACTGCGTTCTGTTCACCATGACGTTATTTTCAGAGAATTTTCAAAATGTTTGCCATCCACAGAAAAACCTTTGTGCACTTATGGATTACTACATAAATAATCCTCACTTCACTACTGTCCAATGAGTAAATGAATGATCTTTCTCTGTATTGGCTTTAATCATCAACATTATCTCTGGTTGCTCAGAACATATCTCAGGGCTATACCTCGTACGGATCACACATGGGGATGCAGCAGCATCCGTCCCAGGGTGGTGGTATAGTTCCTCCCTCCTACGGCAACCAAAACTTCCAGGGCACCCATCCTGGAGCCAACCCGGCTGTGGTGGATCCTCTCCGGCAAATGCAGCAAAGGCCCAGTGGTTATGTTCACCAGCAGGCTCCAGGCTACGCACACAATATGCAGAACACACAGAGGTGAGTATCGAATGGAAAAGAAGGCTGCTGCTTTTTCACTTAAAAGTCCGATTGCTATTTAGATTTAATGCTAACTGTGATTCTTCTTCCTGTCTGTCCTGCAAATCTCAGGTTTGCCCACCAGCCTCTCCAGCAGAATCCCATCATACACGGCCTCAGTCACATGGGAGGCCAGGGCGTCCATCCAGGCCTGAGGCCCAATCCGATGCTGGCAGAACAGCAGCAGCAGCAACAGCAGCAGCAACAGGCAGCACAGCAACAGCAGCAGTACCTCAGACAACAAGCACTCAGAGTACGTCACTTTATCATCATTTTACAAAGGTCTTTAGCTATGTTTTGGCTTAGCTCATTTATTTTTAGGACTAACTGGAAAGTTTGTGTAACCCTGAAGCTACCACTGTTAGAAATACATTTCTAAGCACTAAAAGGTACAAAAACAAAGCCTGTGCCTCAAACACCAACCATTGTTTCTTTCCTACGTTGTCACAACAGCAGCAGCAGGCTCAACAAGTTCAACAACAACAACAACAACAGCAGCAGCAGCAGCAACAACAGCAACAACAACAACAACAACAGCAGCAGCAGCAGCAGCAAGTCCAGCCCCAGCAGGTTCCTCCTCAACAGCAAGTCCAACAGCAGCAGCAGCAGCAGCAGCAGGTGTCCGCGGTGCCGCCACCGGGCCAGCAGCAGAACCAGGGCCTGGGCATGCAGCCGCTGCCCCCCCAGCAACCCATGGTAGGTCCAGTCAGGTGACGGGGGCCGTCATTAGTGGGATCATGGTGTAGGGAAACATCTTGTTTTGACTGTCTTGTGTAGGAACATATTTTAAGTACACTGAACAAAAATAAAAACGCAGCACTGTTTTTTGCTTGCGAAGTTGAAATAAAAGATCTGTGACCGTTCCATGCACCCAGAAGGCTTATTTCTAATCAGTATTAAACACAAATAATTTCTGCGCAGTCTAAGTGAAGCTCCTGTGTTTGTCTTCACAAATGATTCCTGTGAGATTTTTAAAAAATGCTTTTCTATAGCTCTAGTCATGTGAAATATGAATAAATGTCTCTTTTTTTTCTTCCAAGATAAAACATCAGATTTAGTGAGTATGTTTTATCTGCCTCTGGATATGCTACACCTGTCAGATGGATAGATTAACAGAAGAGAAATCAGAGAGAAATAAGCCTTTTCTGCGTCTTGAAGAAATTTGAATTGAATTGAAGACATGAAACATGGGAGCAAAAGTAGTAGTCCGTTGATTAAGTTTGCTACATGGTTTTCAGTTATCATGTGTAAATGTTATTGTAGAAAGGTTCATGTTATGCTTTGCATGTTCAGTTTCGCATGTCCAGGGAGCCACGAGTTTCTCTTTTTTTTTAGCATGAAACAGCTACTTTTAAAGAACTCATTAATGTCGTCAGGTGTAGCTTGTAAATTGGGTACTTTTTTGGTAAACAATTCTTAAAATTGCGGACATTATTGCCTCTTTAAATGCTTATGTAGAGGAGCAAGGGATCTCTTATAGTGCTATATGCTAAAATGATTGAACATTGTGAGAATATACATTAATTTGAGCACCTTAAATGTGAGGATTCAATGTCAAAGCTTGGTATGCATTTTGCAAAATGTTTGCAGTAATGTGAAATAGATGCAGGGATTAATTTTAGTAATAATGATGTGTGTGACTCTGTTTTAGTTCCCACGACAGGGAATGCAGCAGACTCAGCAGCAGCAGCAGACTGCGGCTCTGGTCAGACAGCTGCAACAGCAACTTTCAAGTGAGTCAGAAACTTCCAAACCTTATTTTTTCACCATTTATTTATTTATCACCATCTCTGTGTAATGATGGAAAACAGAATTTGTGTTTATAATAAAACTTTCCCACTCTTTTCAGATACACAACCAGGACAGGGCACCAATTCGTATTACTGAGCGAGCTTGTTCATAGTAGTGTGTGAAGAATAGGCCCCTCATCATGTGTGGGGGGGCAGATAATGTGTCCAGTCCTGTGTAGGCTGTTAGGAGGAGAGACTGTTCAAGGCACAAAAGGACCACCAAACCGATGAACCAAATCCCATCCCGACCAGTGAGGCAACGATCAGAAAATATCTTGACTTCAGTCGTGTAATTATGGATTTTCAAAGGAGGGATCCTGCTCTGAAGTAAACAGATAATGCTTAATAATGGAAAAGTCTATGTAAAAAAGTACCAGAAATTATAAGAATAATGCAATTTTTTTATTTTATTTCAATTTGTACAATTTTTTTCAGTTTCGTGTATTTCTCATTAAAAAATCATGTCAGTTTTTATGTCTTGTACTTGTGTTGGCTGCCTGTATGCTGTATTTAAAAACTGTCAATGAAGTCTTTCATGATAAAGTGATAGAACTAATCCTTTGATCCACAAACAAGGCTGCTGTCATGCAAAAAACTATCTTGAAATCGTCAGCTTTAAGCGACATGGTCAAAGTCTCCTAATGCAAAATTTATAGTTTTTTTTTTCTTGTCTCGACCCATTCTGACATGTAATGGTGGTTAATATTCTTACTTAGATGTTGAATTAGCTGGCTTGTGTAGCTATAATCATTTTTTTATTAATAACTTCTACTCATAGGTTTGATTATCCCAGACTTAATAAATTAGAAAATCTGCAGGTTACTTCTCAGTGCAGATGTGTCAGTGTCTATAGGTTAACATGCAAAGTGGTAACCCGCCACAGAAATGTACAATTTCATGAAAACATGAAAACTTTTGCTCCAAATGAAGCCTCGTTTTTAAAAACTATGTTTAAAAAAAAAAAACAGAGCAGTGTCAAGTTGTCTAGGCCAGAGGTTTTCAAACTTTTTGGGTTTGAGATCTTGTTGCTTCAACAGGTGCAAGTGATGTTGCCTTCAGTTAGAGGGACCGCTGGGATTTGAACCCAGGATCTCCTGTTTACAACAGGTGCTTTAACCAGCTAAGCTACAGTGCCTCCTTCTAACTCTTTTTGCACCTAAAGCTAACTAACCTGCGGCCATCTGACAACATTAAACACGTTTAAAATGGCATTTGTTAGAAAACTAACAAAGCTCTAAAAGAGCCGAATCATCTGTGGGCCTCAACATCACTTATTAAAGTGGAAGAATTATCCCGTCTTCATTAAAGAAGGTAGATTTTCGGTTTGAGAGCATGATTTTATTCCTTTTCAGTGACAGCTCCCTCTCGTGCTCAGATTTATTCTCCTCATGCTCAGTAACACTTCCACCAACTGGCCACTTTATTAGGTCCACTTGTATAACCTAATGTGATCCAATAAAACATCCCCACTGTGACCTCAATTATAAACAAAAAGTAGAATTATTTCCTTTCTGACAGGGTTAACAAGACCTGAAAAATGATAACTCTGTAACTGTAGAATTAATCATAGAACGGTTGCATTTTATGACATTACATTGTACTGGTGTACCTAATGAGCTGCGTCACTGAAAAGGAATAAAACCATGCTCTCAAACTGAAAATCTAAAACACACCAACTGGCCACTTTATTAGGTACACCAGCACAATGTAATGTAATGAAATGTCAGAAAGGTTATAATTCTACTTTTTGTTTATTATTGAGGTGTTAATAAAAAAAAAATCTAATATTCTGGCACTTCCATGTATGTAAAGTGGGTGGCAAAAATCCTTTTTTTAAATTAAAAGCCAAATTAATTAGAAATTGGCTACAGGAAGAAACCGGAGCACCCGGAGAAAACCCTATCATTCTGTAAAGAATGAGGAAAAAATGTGGGGATGAATGGCCGAAATATTTTGATGGTGGTATGGGAAGTAATTAAGGTGGGGGGAAAAGCAACAAGGTTAAACCCTGTCCGGTAACTGTAAGGTGTTAAACTTTCTTTTTTTTTTTTAATTAAAAGCCTAATTA
>CAFUXE010000231.1:109977-131888 GCA_903364295.1 Serranus cabrilla | reverse complement strand
GGTGCGGGAAGTAAGATAAAGAAAAAAGCCCCACGCTTTAACCCTGTCCAGTAACTGTAAGGAGTTTTTTTTGTTTAAAAAGCCAAATTCATTTGAAATTGGCTACAGGAAAAAAACCAGAGTACCCGGAGAAAACCTTATCCTATCATTACTGGAAGGAATTAATGAGCGTGGGAGCAGATTTCTTAGCTTTTAGCGATCTTATGCCTTAATTACTTTTGTCCTTCCGCCCCATTGATGAGCACCCCTCCTCTACAACTTCCTCATTGTCGCTGCTTGTTGCCGTGTTTTCATCACGCTTCAGGAGTTTAAGAAGCACGCCCTTCCGCAGGCTCAGGGTTTTTTTCTCCTGTTTCAGGGAGTTGTAGGTCTCGGTCAGAGCCTTTTTGCCTTTGATTGCCTTTTGGCGCTCCTCAACCTGACCCTGAAGAAGGCTGTTTCCTTGGCTCAGGATGTCATTTTCGGACCTGATGGCATTGTGTTTTTCCTCGACAGCTTGTTCTTTTGCGACCTTTTTCACCAGCTCCTGCAGCTGTTTTTGCAGAGTGTTACTCTGGGAAGTCAGATCTTTTCTCTCCACCTTCATTAGTTTATATTCAGCCTTAAACGCCCTCAGAACTACAAGCCTGTCATTGAAACTTCTGATTTTGTCGGTGGCTTCGCTGTTCTGTAGTTTCAAGACACCCGTCTGTTCCTTGAGCAGGTCATGCTTTACTTTCCAGTCTCCTTCACGCTGAAACTTACTGAAGGCATCTGAACGTCTCTCTGTCAGGACTTTGTTTTCTACCAGCAGGTCTTTCTCTTCAGTTTTAAGTGCTGCTAAATTTTCCTTGAATCTTTGTCTAGTCTGGAGCTGTTCTTCGGAGTCCTGAATTTCAATGTTAATGTTGTTGCTCTCTTTCTTCAAGTTCTCCACGCGGGCCTGAGTTTCTTTGTACTCGTCTTCCCAGATCTTTAAACAGTCCGACTTCTGTCTGAGAGCTTGGAGTTCTTGCTGCAGAGCCTCATTTCGACCCAACCTCTCTTCATGCTGTTTGTGCAGCTCCTGAATCTCTTGTTGCAAAGCATTGTTCTTATGGCTAATTGCTTCGCTCTCTGCTTGTACAGCAAGATAGGATTCATCCAAAGCTTTAAAATTCTCCAGCCTTTGCTTGAGCTGCGTGATTTCAGTTAGGAAGACGTGATTTTGATGGTTAATGTCTTCCTTGGCTGAAATCACTTCATCATACATTTGCTGTAAAGGTTCTTCATGCTGAAGTTCCTTTTCCAGCTCCTGAATCTCTTGTTGCAAAGCATTGTTCATATTGCTAATTGCTTCGCTTTCTGCTTGTGCAGCAAGATAGGATTCATCCAAAGTTTTGAAATTCTCCAGCCTTTGCTTGAGCTGCGCGATTTCAGTTAGGAAGACGTGATTTTGATGGTTAATTTCTTTCTCGGCTAAAATCGTTTCCTCATACATTTGCTGCAAAGGTTCTTCATGCTGAAGTTCCTTTTCCAGCTCCTGAATCTCACGTTGTAACTCATGGCATTTCTGGCGGACAACATTTTTCTCCTCTTTTGCAACACGAAATGATTCTTTCAAAGCTACGGCATGCTTTTGCCTTTCCTTGAGCTGCAGGAGTTCGTCCTGCATCGCCTTGTTCTCCATCATCATGTCATCCCTGGCCTTTGTTATCGCAATGTGCGCGTCACACAAATGTTTTTCGTTGCGGAGCTCACATTGGATCTTTTGAATCTTATGCTGCAAGTTGGTATTTTCCTCTCTAACCTTGTCCGTTTCAGCATTTATGGCAGTGTTGGATTTTTTCAAAGCCTTCAACTGACGATACCTCCCATCGAGCTGCTGAATGTCTCTTAGCATGATGATGTTCTGCTGTTTCAAGGCTTCAGTCTCAGATTCCTCCTCAAGGTGCTTAATTACTTTTTGCAGTGAAAGCCTCCACGCCACTAGTTTTGTTTGCTCTTTTGTCACAGCTTCATACTCTTTTACCCTGCTTGAATGGGCGGATTCTTGTCTCTTGAGTTCCTCAGCCCTTTGGCCAAGAGTTTGAATTTCTTGGGCCAAACGCTGATTAGACTCCTGTACCTCTGCGTACGCTGCATTTACGTGCTCGTAATTTTTTGCCTTGTTAGTGAGCTCCTGGACTTGTTTTCGAAGGGAGGTACACAGATTCTCTGCAGCTTTTCCCTCCTTCTTCTTTGTGTAGAGGTTTTCCCCAAAATTCTGACTCACAGTGTCAAACTCCTTTTGATGTTTTTGAATCATGGAGTGCAGGCTCTTAAGCTGCATGGTTATGGCCTGCATGTCCACACTCATTCCACTGATGTTGCTAGCCATGTCTATCTGTTCCTGGTAGATGTCCACACTGGAAACGACAGATTTTGGTTGCAACCTGTGTGTTTTGCTTGCAAAAACTTTCACTCTGTTTAGCACAGAAACACAGAACCAGGCTGTATTGTCAGTGATAAATAAGAGAGATAAGTTAGTAGTTAATAACCAAATTCATACAGTAGAACTGTCGTGTGACCAACATTCAAGCTAATACTACATTAATGTGTTCGGACTAGATTTGAGATCTAACCCTAACTTCTGTCCTCTATGAATCAAAAAGCTTTTTATGATGAATGTGTGACATCACAGAGAGTTCTAGTTGCCATAGCAACAGTGAACCCAGTTGCATTTTTTCTATGATGCACGTGTGACATCACAGAGTTCTAGTTGCCATAGCAACAGTGAACCCAGTTGCATTATGGGTAATATAGGCAAGCTATTTATTGCCTATATAACTCTCTGTGATGTCGAACGTGCATCACTCAGTTTTATTGCTTTTCAGTGACGCAGCTCTTTCTCTAAATTCATGCACTTTATTAGGTACACCAGTACAATGTAATGTCATAAAATGCAACCGTTCTATGATTAATTCTACAGTTACAAAGTTATCATTTTTCAGGTCTTGTTGACCCTGTCAGAAAGGAAATAATTCTACTTTTTGTTTATAATTGAGGTCACAGTGGGGATGTTTTATTGGATCACATTAGGTTATACAAGTGGACCTAATAAAGTGGCCAGTTGGTGGATGTTTGAGAAGTGTTACTGAGCATGAGGAGAATAAATCTGAGCACGAGAAGGAGCTGTGTCACTGAAAAGGAATAAAATCATGCTCTCAAACCGAAAATCTACCTTCTTTAATGAAGACGGGATAATTCTTCCACTTTAATAAGTGATGTTGAGGCCCACGGATGATTCGGCTCCTTTAGAGCTTTGTTAGTTTTCTAACAAATGCTATTTTAAACGTGTTTAATGTTGTCAGATGGCCGCAGGTTAGTTAGCTTTAGGTGCAAAAAGAGTTAGAAGGAGGCACTGTAGCTTAGCAGGTTAAAGCACCTGTTGTAAACAGGAGATCCTGGGTTCAAATCCCAGCGGTCCCTCTAACTGAAGGCAACATCACTTGCACCTGTTGAAACAACAAGATCTCAAAAAGTTTGAAAACCTCTGGCCTAGACAACTTAACACTGCTCTGTTTTTTTTCAATCATAGTTTTTTTAAAAAAAAAAAAACAAGGCTACATTTGGAGCAAAAGTTTTGCATGTTTTCATGAAATTGTACTTTTCCCTTAGGACAAAGGAGATAAAAACCTGATTTCAGCAACACCTGTGTATGTGTGGTCACAGATAAGTTTAGTCTGAAAGAGTTTTGTAGCTTTTCTTTCGAGCTAGAAATAGTTGGATGATTGCCTTGCCTACCTCATGGATGACAAAGTGGGAATAAGAGTCAAAGTAGTAGTCCCACGATGTCATTTCCTCCGGGATGAGGAACTTGGAAATCTTGCCTCAACCAGGACAGCTGGCCAGGGCTGCTACATGAGGCGTATGGGGGACACAGGGCAAATGGTGGGTAGTAGGCACTGGTTTAGGCAGAGGGGAGGGCTGGGCAGACTGAGAGAGTGGGGATGTGACAGGCTGTTAAAGAGGAGGAAAGATAGGGGGGAGTTTAGAACAGGATTTATAAATTATAATGCAATAGCAGTGTGTGTCCAGTCATTTTAAGTAGGTTAAAATGTGGCTGATAGATGCAGGATGGACATACATTCATACAATCAGCGGCGAGGAATTCACATAGAGCCGGCAAAAGATGCAGGTTCCGTTTCAGCACCAAGGACAGCGGACACAGCGACGTTCAATACACCCATGCATCAAAAGTTGATCATATAATATAACTGCAAAAAACTACAAAATGGCGTATTCACTATAGAGTGAATAGGGAGTGATTTCAGACACAGCCAACGTGTTTGTTTTGTTTTGCAGGAAGTGGACATCTACACCGTGAAAGCAGAGGACCTGTCCTTCACCTCAGCCTTCTGTCTGCAGATCCAGCGCAAAGGTTACGTCCACACCCTGGTCACATATTTCAACATCGAACATTTGAAAGTGTCTACGGCCAAGAAATATTTTCTGAAGATACAAAATATTTGTGAGTGTGCTTTGACACTGCATCACCAGGTGTGAGATGCCAATTTTAAAGCAACAGGTCCATTATGTTGCCGACTTACAGAGACATTGTATAAATGCCTCTTATGTATGAAATGAATGCAGGGGCATTTGCTTTTTTAACCACTTCAGTTAAAGGCCATGGGCACACACAGGATAGACTTCACCGGTCTAGCCTTCTGCTCAGGTTGACATTGGGCAAAGCAAATTAAATTTTTGGTTGGTTTCAGTACCCATACTACCACAATATTTAGTATACAGTTATGTCCTAAGACAAATGCCAAAAATGATAGGCATATTAATCAAAAATGAAAATAATATCCCAAATTATCAGTATTAACTCCACCTAAGCTTTTCTTTGTTTTTCTTGAGTCAAAAGATCATAAAACTCGATAAGATTATTCAAAGGTATAAGTTGTTTCCTTACATATGACAGCAGATCTACCAGAGTGAGGAAGGAGTCAATGAAGCATGACTTTACATTGAACAGTCTGGAGACGATTGAGAGAAAACAGATGTTTTATTTCTTTATTGACTGAATCAGGGAACATAAGTAATTCCTTATTTCAATTTTTCTGCCTTTTTTGTCTTCTTTGTTTTTGGTTGATCTATATTCTGACTCTCCAAGCGACTAAAAAGAACCCCAGAGTCAGATCCTAGCTCTCTCCCTTCAAAGGGACAGGCTATTCCCTGAAACCTTGGCAGGAAGTTTGCATCTGCCCAGCTCCTCTCGTCTGGTTGCACTGCGATTCTGGACAGCAGCTTGTTAGAAATCCCTGGCACTACCGGCTGCAGCAGTGTGCCGTAAATCCGCAGGCATTCAAGGGTGACATGGATGATAGTGTCCAGCCACTGCTGGTCTTTACTGTCCCTCCTATCCAGCTTCCAAGGTGCATGGCGCTGAACGAACCCGTTGGTCTGTCTCACACAGGCACTGATGGCCTCCAGAGCTTTGTACATATGCATGCTCTCGTAGTGCTGCTCCACCACAGCTGGGAGGCTTTTCACAGCATCCAACATGTGGTAGTCTTCAGCCACAGCCCTGCCTCCCTGTGCACTGTGGAACGACTGAGGGCAGAAAGAGGGGTAGACCTGAGCTGGGTTAAGTGCTGGAGCTGTGCAGCGGTTCAGCAGACCACCAAGAGAGTCAGCCAGCTCTGCGTTGAGCATCTTGATAACTTTGTTGTCTGTGTAGTCACAGTCTGAGTCTGGGACACCCTGACGCAGCAGAAAATACCTCATACCATCAGTGGTGAACGTCTGTGAGCGTTCAAGAGGATCCACCACGTTACCCAAACTTTTAGACATCTTCTTTCCTCCTACTGTCCAGTGAGAGTGCACATATATGGTCTGTGGCAGCGGCAGTCCAGCCCCGAGAAGAAAAGCCGGCCAGTAGATGGTGTGAAATTTTAAAATGTCCTTTCCAACAATGTGGTGCGCCACATTCCACCACTGCTCATATTTATCTGGATAGCCAGCAACTGTGAGGTAGTTCACCAGAGCATCGAGCCACACATAGATGGTTTGTTCAGCATCACCGGGGACTGGGATGCCCCACTGAAGGCGGCTTCGCTGGCGGGAGACCGATAGGTCAGGAAGGTCCTCCTGCAGCCACAGGAGGACAGCCTGGTAGAAGCGCTCCGGCTGTACGGCCCGGGGATTGGCTCTGAGCCAGTCGAGCAGCTGAGACCGAAATGCAGACAGACGGAACATGTAGTTCTCCTCCTTCATCCACTCCACCTGCAAAATACAGATTTGATTTTAGTTATTTTGACTGAAAAAGGTTTGGATTTCTGCAGGAATAGCTCCACGTTTTGGGAAATACACTGAACATTCTTGCCAAGAATGAAATGGTGTTCATTCCATGTTATATAGTACCTTTTAAAAGGGGGATTGTTAGAAGAGATGCACTAATATGACAATTTAAGTCCCAAAACAGACGCCACGCTGTTAACAGCTGTAAGCTTCACTATGTGAAAGTGACTGGGAGCATTCTTTTATGTGGTAGGCAACATCTGACTTGACCGAAACATTGTTTTACTAATTTTGTAAAACAACATGTAGCCTATAAATGCAGATATAACTTTCCTGAATTAACAATTATATTTGAAAAAACAATGTAATGTATACTGGCAGCTTCATAAAAAATTTGAAATGAACAAGAATTACAATTTAAATGCAGCAACAAATTGATCAAAACTTAAACGTGAATAATAATTTCAGTATTTAGTGTATATAGTATAAAAATATAGATTTAAATCCTCTCCTCTAAAATTATCCAGATTCAGCTTGAATTACCTTGTGGCCACTCTCCAGCGATACCTTGATCTCCTTCCCTGATGAGTCCAAAGCGTCGGCCACCTGTGACGCTGTGAGGAAGCTTTCATCCTGGGTGGAGTACCAGCCGTCATAACTCCCCTTGTAGATGAGCCCTTTGTTCCAGAGCACCGACCAGAAATGCGTCACAGCCTGACGGTGTCTCTGCTCAGTGGTTCTGATGTAGTCTGTGTACGATATGTTGCAGCTGTTGAAGAGATATTTGAATCTCTCAGACACATCAGTGCAGAAGGTCAGGGGGTCCTTTCCTGCAGCTTCAGCAGCTTGTTGGATTTTCAAGCCATGTTCGTCTGTGCCTGAAATGACAGGTAATGCAGCGTTTTATTAGTCAGACACCTTTTCCAAAGTCAAAGTTAGTACATTTGGCATCCTTTATAACCTAAATATCAAGCTGTTTCAAGAACTTTACTAAATCCAAGCACTTTTTAAACTTTGACAACACATCGCATTAAAATAGTAATTATAAGTGTTTTCAAAGATTTTCAGCCCCTGTATAACCCAATATTATTATTATTATTTTCATGAATCATTCGTTTTATCTATGAAATGTCAAGATTTATATGCAATAGATAAAAAAAGCTGAAAATCCTAAATATTTGGGGTTTTTTGGTTTACAAAAGGACTAAAACTGTTAAGCCATCAAAATTGTTTTCAATTAATGCCGTCAACGGTAAAATCCACTTGTATATTTTGTGAAATTGTGATTTACCTGTTGCAAACTGCGAGTTGAAGCCCTGAAGTTGCTTGTATCTGTGTAAGCAGTCAGCAATCACAGCGGAATACAAGTGTCCTAAATGAGGAGAAGCGTTAACATAGAAGATGGGAGTGGTGACGTAGAAACTCCTGCCGTCTCTGCGGGACTGTGAGCTGCAGTGTCTCAACACAGCCGTCCTCTGATGTCTCCATACAGCTGAAACTGGTGAGAAAAATGGGCTTTGCTGTAGTCTGTGAACTGCCTTACAGCTTCTGGTGACAAACAGAAAAGAGGTCCTCATCTTTGGAAAGCAGGCGGTGGCCACATGAAGACAGCTAAACGATATTCAGTCCATAGAGTGCAATAATAACATTGTGGTAAAAGTTCATTTAGCTAGCTAAAATGTTGAGTTTTCGCTTAGAAAAAACCCAAGCGGAGAAACGCAATTACTATCGGAAAATACTGTACGTCCGTAGAGTGGTCTTGGTAAGTGTTATCCATTAAATTGTCAGAATAATTTAATTTTAAGCTTCTTTTCCCATCAAACCTGCAGCACATGGGTTTTACTCGCTTGTCAAGGTTAGCTTCCCTTCCGGCTTCTATTGGCAACAATCTCTCGTCCAATCAAAACGCTGGTAGCATAGTTGATGACGAACACCAATAACCAATCAGATTGCAAGGGCTCTCTCTGCAGCTTTCTGTCACTCATCGGTTGAATTTAGTATTTTAAGATGTTAAAACTCTGATCTACCTCCAGGGATCAGTAAAGCCTTTCATCTGCAATATTTGGTAAATAGGTTTTTGTCTTTACACATCCAGTGTTATTTTATTTTCTTCGATAATAGAAGAAGATAGAAGTATCTTCTTTCTCTTGTATTGATCACCCAAATAAGAAAAAACAATACCAAAACCCCTGCATCTTAGTAGAAGAAATTGAATATTCGAAACATTAATGAATAAGAAACTGCACAAGTGCATACTACAAAATAAACAATAGGATAAATATATTCAAAGTCTATTCATTTTCATTCTATTAATTTAGCAGTTCTTTAGTAGTTTATCTCATGAAGGCTGTCTTCAACCATCTACCTGAGACATGCCTGTAAATTTCTTTGGAGTCAAGTAATTCATCATAAAGAAAGCATAGACAATTCAAAAAATAAATCTGAGTCAACCAAAACCAAAGCAACTGATAAGTTGAGGGGTACCTCTAAGGTTTGTTATATGTCTGGGATTTAAATATAATAAAATACATTAATCACAAAAAAAACTTGTTGGCTTTATTAATTTTGTTTTGTGTATATAATTTGTCATAATGAGAACTGTATTTTCACCAGAAGCTGCATCAACATAAGGTGGTTCTGACGGGGGCCATTGTCATGACCCGCCCTACTCGAGGAATGAGGACTGCGATTGGTTAATGCACCGGTAAGGATATCAAAGTAAGCCAATCAGAGGCAGCGTAGGGCGGGTCATACCTTCGAAATGGGGTGGTGGCCAACCAATCAGCTGTTCCACTTCCTGTTGCCACTCAACTTTACGACGACGAATGGGGTTGACGTGATAACGGAGGTAAACGTTTACAAACTGGTGTAACAGGCAGTTAAATAGTAAATTAGGCCTAAGTTAATCAGAATTACTTTCGAAAAGTCGTGAGTTAACTATGTCATGGCGTCTTCAGCCGTTTAAAAAGCTAACACCGTCGCAGCTGATAGAGTGAGCATATCATGTGATGTTAAACATGGGTGTCTGCTCGACTTATGACAAGTTTCCTAAAGCTTCGTTTCTCCTTTAAGTTGGTCTATTTAGCCAAATAGGGACACATACGAATTTATTATTGTGCTACCCGTTATTTCAGATGGAAGTAAACCGTTTGGACTTCTACATCGGTCTGTCTCTGGCTGTGAGCTCCAGCGCTTTCATCGGTGCAAGTTTCATCCTGAAGAAGAAAGGCCTGCTGCGATTGGCCAGCAAGGGTTCAATGCGAGCAGGTACAGTAAGCTCTATCAAATTTAAACTAATATTAGCACACTTAAAAGGTATACAGTGGGTGGAATACCCAAGACACTAAGTCACGTTTACGTAGATAGCCTTAGTTAACTAATTTGTGTGCAGTATTAAAGTTTCATAACCAAAAGTATTTAAAAAATAGTCATTTTGCAGTATAGCTGTTTCTGTCAGTGTTATACTAGCATATAGGGCCGCTTATTTTGATTTTCGACCAAACTGGGGTATTTTGTCTGATTAATTCCTCGACAGATCAATAAATAATCGCAAAAAAATATCAAATCATTGTTCTTAAGAAACTGGAACTAGATAATTTTGACTATTTGGTTGAAAACAATGACTTAAAAAATAATAAGTGGATGATCAAAACAAGCTGACAACTTGTTGACTAATCATTGCAGTTTCATTTTAGCTATTGTATTAATTTACCGATGTATAAATGTGTAAATAATCTCTTTACTGTTGCAGCTTTAGCTAATTTCAACTACTTTGCATATTGATTGATAGTTTATCCATAACAATACATCTTGTTTTTGTAAGGTGGTTATATTTTGCATTTAAAATGTGTATCTGTAAAGTAACCATACCATAGCTGTGGGTTGAATGTAGTGAAGAAAATACAATAATTCCTTCTGAATTGTAGCAGTGTGCATATAAAATAGCGTAAAATGGATATACTCATGTAAATCTTATTTAAACATGGAGTTAAATTACTAAGTTGCATTCCACCATTGTGAAATATGTGGGGCACTTTATAAATATCACTGGGCAGAAAGTAATCTTAAGATCAGAGAAGTTTTGGTAAGAAGTGCATTCCTGATGAAAGAAGCGAGTGAACCTCCAACTTAGAATCTGAGGACTTATTATTATTATTCTTCACAATCCATTGACTGTGTTTTTTTTCTGTGCCTCACAGGTCAGGGGGGGTATGCATACCTGAAAGAATGGCTGTGGTGGGCAGGACTTATTTCAAGTGAGTGACTTACAGACTCAGTTCTGCAAAATGGGTGACATGGTCAGCTGCTTTTTTTTTTTCTTGGTGACACTCCTTACCAGCCGTGCCCTGAAACATTGTGGTCTTTGTCTTTCAAAGTGGAAATGAGGCTCTTGTGGGTTTGGTATTTTCTCTGGTGACGTTGCAGTTGATGCAGCACCCACACCATATCTTTTGAAGTGCACATTCCTCTGAATAGCACATTTGCACATGTGGGTTTGAAGCAAATACTTTTTCAACCTTTAACCAGTTGCAGCAGCTATGAATTTGTGCATACTGATGATCATGTTTATTTTCTAGTGGGAACAGGGGAGGCTGCCAACTTCGCTGCATATGCATTTGCTCCAGCCACACTCGTGACTCCTCTTGGAGCACTGAGTGTGCTTGTAAGGTAATTGTCTTTTTCTTGAGTTTTAATGTTCAGTTTTTCATGCCACTTATGTTATCTTGTCAGACATTTTTTTTAGTGTGATACTGATACCTTTTTGCTTTGCATTGTTCTTTTCATGAGATAAGAGGGGGAAAAAAAAATAGAATATCACCTGATTTATAATTTTGCAACCCAGATTCCAAAATAGTTCAGATGTTATGTAAAACGTAACATTATTTATCGTGTCTTTGCACTCTATTTAAATGTATGTAGGTCAAAAATAATTTGCAAATCATTGCATTCGGTTTTCAATGTTTTTCATGGTGTCCCAAATTTTGTGCTAACTGTGTCTGCATATTTTTTTCCTTTCAGTGCCGTGCTGTCCTCTTACTTTCTGAATGAGAGGCTGAACGTGCATGGGAAGATTGGCTGTTTGCTGTGCGTCTTGGGCTCCACCGTGATGGTGATCCATGCCCCACAGGAAGAGGAGGTTGCCTCCCTCAGTGCCATGGCTGAGAAGCTCAAAGACCCAGGTAGGACCAGCCACTTGATCAGTGTGCTCTCATTAACCTTACTGTGGAAACTGAATCTCAGATCAGGACTGGATGGGTTTTTTTTCAGGGGACTAACTCATTCTTGAATGCTCCCACTAGGTTTCATTGTGTTTGCTGTGTGCGTTGTGGGAAGCAGCCTGGTGCTAATCTTTGCTGTGGCGCCACGGTTTGGACAGAAGAATGTGCTGGTCTACATCCTGATCTGCTCTGTGATTGGCTCCCTGTCTGTGTCTTGTGTCAAGGGCCTGGGCATTGGCATTAAGGAGCTGTTTGCCGGGACAGCAGTGCTGAAGGAACCCCTGTTCTGGTCCTTAGTCATCTGCCTGGTAATCTGCGTCAGCGTTCAGATCAGTTACCTGAACAAAGCCCTCGACATCTTCAACACCTCCATAGTCACTCCCATCTACTACGTCTTCTTCACCACCTCTGTCATGGCCTGCTCCGCCATTCTCTTTAAGGAGTGGTTGAGTATGACCACTGACGGAGTAGTGGGAACAATTAGTGGGTTCCTCACCATCATTTTGGGGATCTTCCTCCTCCATGCCTTCAAGGATATTACATTTAGCTGTGATTCCCTCCCACTCTACCTGAGGAAAGGTCCTCAGGGCTTTTCATGGGGCCAACAGCCTTATGTGGCTCTTCCCAGCCACGAAACGCAAGCAGAAGATGAGATTAAAGTGCCCAGAGAAGGAGGTTCAAAGGGGGGATGGGGTACGCACCAAAGAGCACCTTAAGACTTTTCTTATTGCAATTCAGAAGCTTTGCAACCGAGACAGCCTCATTGTCTGTTCACACCAAACTTAAAGTGACTTTGTCCTACAAGATTACATAGGTCAATGCAAAGTCAGGCCAGGTGAAGCAAATTATTTAAAATCACTTGAGTTTAAATGTTTCAACTTTCAGAAGTCATGTGATGCTGTCGCTCTAAAGCTGATTCAGCTCAGAGATTATCCTCCATGGCGTAGAGATGCAGATCAAGTCTAACGCCTTTCAGAAAACAAGCATTTTAAAAGTAGTTTGCTTCAAAGACTTTTTTTTAGATAAATTGGCACCATTATGTAGTTATTTTGGCATCCGTCTGTTGCAATTAAATTCAAGCAAAATGTGTTTGGCTTGGGGTCTTAGGGCTGTAGAAACCAGATTTAGACATGTGATTTGTTTAGTATAGTGAATATTTATTGACTTTTGAGACACCAATCATAAAAGTGCCACTTAATAGAGACAGGTGGAACGTTGCTCCTCAGCTGAGACAGCTTGTGTAGTTCTGTAGTGTTATCTGCACTGTTGTGATTAACAGGAATAAACAAAAAAGATCTTGGGGTCAAACTTGTGCCAGTAAAAAGACCCACATTTGCTTTGCGTTTGGTATGATCATGGCAAGTTAGTTTACAAAAATCTTAATTTCGAGTCTCTTACACAATACAGTTTGAACTGTTTGAACAAAGTTTCCTAAAAGTTAGCTTAACATTCCTGTCAGCACACTGGATTTGATAGTTAAATTCTTAGGTGAAAACAATAGAACATCCACATCTTTAGTTAAAAAAAGGACAGGACAGGGTTATAATCTGAGGTATAATTTATATCATTGTGAATGTTTGTTGCACTGCTGTGTACATTTTTTACAGTTTGTTTTAAAAAATTAATTGAAGGTTGAATATTAGGCTGCATAAACCAGATAGTGCCTTCTGTTATGGAAAACAATAACCTTATTCATAGGTTTGCACTTTTAACCTTAGCATGTATTGTACAAATGTAAGACAAGTGTAAAGGCAAAAAAATGCCCTGATTGCTTTTCAATCACCTGTTGTTGATGAATACGTTTGAGTAATTCCCCTGACGAGTTACTGTAATACCTCAGCATTATATATAAACTGCACCAAAGAATGTTATTTTCCTGTGTGGGTTGTTTCCCAACATGTGCCAAGCTGTAACATAATTGATTTAACTTAACCTTTGTGTCTAATTTCGCTGATTAAAACATAACTACTACACTTTTCCAACAGATGGACAGAATTATTTGGCATTATTGCATGTGTACAGTCCACAGTCACGCCTTTTAGTCAAGACATTGTTATTTCTCTTTAATTGAGTGTGTGGTGAAGTCCTTGTGGCTGTCAAAAACAGCTGGCTGGAGCTGGATGTCCCAGTTGCTTTCATCTTTCTACTGCCTCCCACTCTTAACAGCAGTGGACATTAACACATTCAAGCTCAGTTACAGTTTGACCAGTGAACCGACTTGACAAAAACATGACGTCGCCACTAGAGACAGAAAACAATAAGTGGAGGACAAATAAACTTCTGCATCCATACATGTTAAAAAGAGGCACTTGTATCAAAAGTAACACTTGATGTTGTTTTTTCCAGTTGAACGGACCGTTCATTACAGACAGCTGTGTCAGGACCAAACAGCCTCGTAATGGAGGCCGTGTGCATGTGTCTTATCTGTCCTTTCAGTGGCAGTTTTTAGTCCGACATGCTCTCAGAGAACGACCCTTTGCTCCTCTGAGTCTGTTCCAGTCTGTTAAGGATGAACTGGCTGGTGTCAATAAATCGCTCCACACAGTTAACGAAGCACATTTCTGTCCTGGAGTCCAGCTTCGGCCCAGGTTTATCCATACATTTCTCCTGGAGACAGAAAAGAGAATTTAGGCAAGGTGCAGCAGATAATTCGAGGTATATCACAAAAAGTAGTTTTGTAACAATGCATCAACCTATGTTGCTATAAATCAATGATGCAATGACATGCATGCAAAGTGAAAATAGTTTAATTAGGCATCTTTTAAAATTCCCACTTTATATTTATCCCCCCATATATTGTCTGTTTTCTTTACTCCTCTATGACAGTAGTAAACTATACGATATTTTTGACTTGTTGATATTTCCAACCCTCTGCAACACCCACCAAAACAATACAGCTTAATAAAAAAAGGACTACAGGTAGGAAGAGAAATATGTATTTTTGATTTGGGGTGAGCTGTCTGCTACCCCACAGTGATACAGCACGGCCTTGCCCCGGCTGTGACCTCCGGTGATCAGGTCACAAACAAAAGGGGAGTTATAACTATATTATATCCGCCTAACAAAAACAGGTTGAGCACCTGAAGGTATTTACGTGATTTCAACGACGTCTTCTTTCAGTCCGACCTTATAAAATGTGCGTAACGGACGGAACCAACGTTTAAATCCAACATGTCCACACTCTTCTCCGCGAGGCTAGCTAACCTGCTGCAGGCCAGGGGAGTGACCACACAGTCCGAGTAAATATTACTCTTGAACGTCTGTTTTGCTAACATTTATTTGTCCGGACAGAAAGTAGACACCTGTAAAGCCAAGAAGACAATTTAAATATATAGCCTTCAATCGACAAAAGGTAACAATAGCTTCTTGTTTCCCTCTAAAGTTCTTACTTAGCTAACATTACATGACCGAACCAGGGTTGACATATGGAGTACCCGGGGTCACAAAGGTGCCCTAATTGATACATTTTGACGTAATTATTTGATTAAAACACATATGTAACACTTTTCTGTCAATATACGACAAGCTACCTATCAGTTCCAGCTACAGACAAGTGTGTAAAAAACACATTTTCAGAGCTGCATTGCTAGCTTAAAGCTGCACTCACCCAGCAAACCTCAGTCATTTGATGCACCAGCTGCTGAAATCTTTGCTTTTGAGTCTCGATTTCGATGAAGTGCTGAAGCTGAGGGTCGGCTGTCGCTCCCTGGCCGTCCATATTTTGCTGTAAAGGCAATTTATTTCTAATTAGGACTGACTTATGGTTCTGTAGCTGACCTTCACGTGTATGTATGGACGACGGGAAACAGGAAGTAGTTCAACCAATCACAGAGCACGCTCCCCTGACGTCGGGCGTCTTAGCGCTTACGTAATTTTTCATTAAAGCAATATTCAATTAATTATATATTATTTAATTAAACACATACAGCTCATATCAACGTATGGAACAACATTATTGGTACATCACACACAGTTCATATTTGATTTTTAATTTGAGATTAGATGTTTTGTCATTTCTCATGATGTTTCAGTCATTTCAAAGCCTGGCATACTTGGCTTTTATTTGTGCAATAGATATGTTCTCACAAAGCTTGTGTCCACATGCAAAGGTGTCTACATTTCACAATCATTCCACAGAATAAAATACACAGGATACAATAAAGACAGATCAACAAATTATACACATTTTTAATGCTACCCTGTCGGACTGTACTGATAATGTAATAGGAAAGCTGTTCTAATCAAAGATTTATAGTGACATTCATATTACATATATTCACATTACAGAGGACCTCAGTGTGGCTGTGCAGTCTCATGTTAAAGCTGTTAACTGTTTAAATGACTGTGTTAACTTTCCAGGGACGGACGAAGATGCTGCTCTGTGGGGATCAGCTGTTTGTGTCGGTGTGTTGTGATTATTTTGGGATCTACTGAAGCTCGTACAGCACATCCTGGACAGTCACTGCCAGCTGCTGAAAGGTGGGTCTCTCCTCTGCTTTCTAAAAGAACATAATGAAAAAAAATAATAATTTGTGAGATTGGTGTTTAGAAATTGTTTTAAATACAAACATCATTCTTTACTGAGGCTAATAACTCAACGCAGCATTCACTTACATCAATCCAACAGCTGGACATAATGCTGTAGACCTTTTCATTGGCCAGCTGGGGGCGGAAGAGGCGCAGGCCCCGGGACACCTGATCCACTATTTCCGTGTTGTTCAGTCTCTCATACGGAAGCCGTCCCAAAGTGTACACCTCCCACATGAGAACCCCTAAATATTTATTAAAATAGTTGATTAAAATTAAAAGACATTTAAATATAGATTAGACTAATAGCTGAGCTGAAATACAGCAGCAAATTCAAAAACTCTCTCTACTTTGTGTTTACTCACCATACGCCCATATGTCTGACTTGCTGCTGAACTTGCAGTAGAGGAGGACTTCAGGAGGAGACCAGCGAACAGGAAACTTGGAGCCTGCTGAGCTGGTGTACTCATCATCTAAGACATACCTAAAGCAGGGGTGGAAAAAGTATTCAGATATCTATCTGAATAACTTTATTACAATTATTATAAAGGCATCAAGTTACATTAATTTGGAACCATTTTATCTTTTATTGTGGTTCTATGAATGATTTTCTATAAAGCATCAATAAACATTTTGATTTTACAATATTTATCTAAATGTATTTATAAACTATTTAACAAGGAAAAATATTCATCAGTTGCAACTTTATAATAGTCATCTAAATAATATTTATAGACACTATCAACCACTTGGTTATCATTAACAAATACGTATACGGTATATAAAATGTTAAAAAGTGTGCCAACAAAAATGTAACAATATAAATCGTAGAAACATTTCTAAACATTATTAATCATTATTTCATTGTTTAACAGTAAAATAACAATGAACCTAATTGTCAGTGTCCCATTTATTAATAACTGTTATTATTAAGTGTAACTGTTGATTTAAGTTATTTTATTAGGCGCCACTATTAGCCTCAATGTTTCTTATAATTTACCTTGACAGGCCAAAGTCAGTCACTTTAATGGTGCCATTCCCATCCACTAAACAGTTCCTGGCAGCCTGAGGACAAAACAAGCAACACTTTCGGTTAAAGTGTAATTGTTAAACATTTACTGTTATCTTTTAAATACTTAATCCCAGGATATCTCAGCATGGAATGTTCTAGAAATGTCCTGCGATACTACAATGGGTCTGTCTCTCTCACCAGGTCTCTGTGGATGTACTGCTGTGACTCGAGGTAGGCCATGCCGTCAGAGACGTCTTTACACATCTCCAGGAGCTGGACAGCTGTTGGGTGCTGCTTCAGACCCTCCCTGAGGTATGTCAGCAGGCAGCCATTGGAAAGGAACTCCGTCACGATGTAAATGGGTCTCTGTTTGGTGCACACGCCGTACAGCTGGACCAGGTTTTCATGGCGAAGCTTCCTGGTTTGAGCAAAAGGAGAAGGAAGCTGTGTGTTGGTTTTTCTCACAGAACTTCCCAGTGTGACGCATCACACGGTTTTATCATCACCATTATTTCCACTGCATTCAATACAAGTTGAGCGTTTGAAGAGAGAAAGAGTGGCAGCTCAATCCATGTTTATTTAGCTTACATCATGATTTTGGCTTCTTCTATGAAATCATCTTCAGACATGGAGCCCTCTTTAATCATCTTAATGGCAACGTCGTGCTGGCCCTGCCACTTTCCGTACTTCACTACTCCAAACTGACCCGTGCCCAGCTCCTTGATGAAGGTCAGGTAACGGGGGTCGATCTCCCACACACCTGGAGCGCGCAAGAGAGAATAGAGGAGAACTTTTATACTTACAGTGTCCACGTTAAAGAAATATATATATCGACATTATAGGAAATAATGTCAACAAAATAACAAATACTTTATCAAATGCATCACAATAAATACAAAATGTTGGTAAGACAAAATGTATTTAATTAAAATACAAGTAATCTGAAAATATAAAAAAATATACTGTTCAAACTGAACATTTACTCAAGTACTGTACTTAAGTACAATTTTGAGGTATCTGTATGTTAATATTTCTATATATGTAACTTTATACTTCTACTCTACAAAATTTTGAGGCAAATATTGTACTTTTTACTCCAAAACATTTGGCTGACAGCTTTAGCGACTTCTTCTTCTCATCTAACTCTCAGCACAAAAGCTATTCCTCTCACAATCAATGGACTTTTGGTGTCTACTAACGAATAATCACTAGTTTAAAACATGCAGCCTGGTTAATAATTTGCACACACAGAGCCATTTCTCTGCCATTTCAGAGGTTAATAATTAGACCTTATGATTAACAACACAAGATATTAATAATGTGAATTGATATAGTCATAATCTTACCATATCCAAGCCCTGCTGTTGATGGAGGCAGTGCCCGGTTGGATACAATGTATTTCAGCCTGCTAACCATACCTAGTGAGAGAAATACCAAAACCTGTGAACTCAGCATTTTTCATGTTCAAACTGTTTCCATGTTTTAATTTTCTTTCTTTATTATCACTTTCCATTTCTTCAAGACGAATACATTTTAATTGTGTTTTGTCGTATGACAAATATAAAATAATTGAACTCTGAAAAGTGCTTCATGAGATATCCATGTGCACTGTATCAACCTGCTGCATTGTGCTGGTGGTAGTTGATGAGCTCTGGGATGCTGCTGAAGTTATGCTTCTCTGCCAGGTAGAACTGGCCCTGTGTGGTGGTGCAGATGTTGTAATGTCTGCAGCTCCCACCAGTTTCCCTGTGGAGAGAAAAGAAAGCGTAACTTAAAGTAGATTTAGTGGCAGCTTTTCATCGACACAGGAACCGATCATTTATCATGTATGCATGAACAGGTAACATCTTCTCAGCCTTATCCACAAGACGGTTCAGTCCTGCAGAGTGAAAAAGTTGTGCAGGCAGATTAGTCCAGGTTTTGCATGAATAATTTACATCTCTCTCCCTCTGTGGCCCACTGTTTCCGCTTTCATTACAAACAGTTCTTCTTTTGATACGTTCATGCATGACTGGAGTCAGTGGATACAGTATTTCAACAGTGTTTAACACCACTGAGTTTACTCACCCGCCACCCTTACTGAACAAAGACACAGTGTATTTCCCGGCCTTGCTTGAGTCCCGTACCAGGAAGCCTCCGTCTTTGTTCTGGGAAACAACACACAAGCGTATATGTTTAAGTTTCAGTTACGTTTGCCTCTTCCTTTAACATTGTGCATGTCAGTCATTGAGTTTACCTCAGTCTTTAACAGCTTCTCAGCCTGGCTACGGTTCATATTCTTGGAGTACCAGCTGTAAAAAAAAATGTGAATATAATTCTTCCTAAATAATGTCAACAGTTATTGCTTCAGTAATCAAATATTACACTCGTGTATGAGCAGGAACTTAAAGGGATACTTCAATCTTAAAATGACCATCTATATATTGATAGCTCAGCCTGTGTGACCTTGAATTCTTGAGGAAAATGTTTTTGCCTCCATGGTAAATAGAAAATCAAAAAATCTGAGAAAATCCTTCGTGAATTGAAGGCAATAATCTGTTTGCAAACTCTCATACAACTAATTCAGTATTATCCAAGTATCATTTATACAGTTGTATGCTCAGTGCTTCCCAAATTTGTGCATTTTCTCCAAAATCTATTTCTATTTAAAACCGTGACTCTCAAAGCTTGGCTAATTATGGCATCATGGATTTACTCCTTTTCTGGATTTCCTTGTTTAATGTGGATACATGCAAGAAAAAAAGATTTTTTCAAGAATTTAAGGTAACAGTTTGAGTAACTGATGTACAAACGGTGATTTAAAGGGTGACGTATTCCTTTAACATCCAAATTAAACATTGACAATGACATAGATGCAGTACCATAGTGCTCATACTCACTCAAATTTTTCTAGCCCATTTACGCTTTCCACAACATAATTACAAGGTATATATCCTTCCTTTCTGCAAAGGAAAACACATTGTATTTATTAATAATGTTAGCAAATGGACATCTTGGCTGCACACAGTAGCATCCCGTATACAAATTCTTGCTCCTAAAACTCCAGATGCAAATATGATGTATTCAAATAACGGATGATGTACATTTGAATTTTTTATATGGCACAGGGGATAGATTGGCCCAGTATATCCATTTGGTCAAATACAGTAAAAACACATTTGTTACATATTCTTTCCCACCATCCTGCTGTTTGTACACCTCTGTTATTATTTTTAATAACTTTGCCTCAAAAGCATCAATTAATATTTCCTCTTTTGTAAGCAAAAAGCTTGTCATAATTTTACTTTGGAAAGCATTTTCCACATGTTTTTTCATGTACAGACTTGTGCATGTCCCTGTAAGGGTGCATATTTTTGGATCTTTTAAACTTTTAAACTGCTTAGGCCTTCATTTTTTTGTTACCCATATTTGTCTCTGGCCCTCCACCAGTTCTGATCAATCATCTCCAGGATGGTGTACTCTTCGTCCTTCCTCAGCTCCAGGTCTTGGGGTGTCATGGGTGTGTAGTTATACTCTGCTATGACGGTCATGCCGACAGAGGGCCCAGATGGTTCAGGAGGCTGTGGAGGTAAAGGCCGAACAGCCTTCTCCTGGAAAAACATTGGTTTAGTCATTGAGAAATAAAAAGCACTCTAATCAGTGGATATGATTTGAAAAGGTACCTTGTGTACCTCTGTTGGGGTGGGAGGAAGAGGTTTCCTGGATCCTCTTCGTCCAGATGGTTGGGACGTGAAGCCTATTAATAACAAAATGTAATATGTAAATTAGATAATCTAAGCATAGCATGAAGTTTAGTAGTCGATTGTTGCAGATTCCAAACCAAAAATAGTCTCACCGTTCTTACTATCCAGCACTCTGCAGCCCATAGCTTGTTTAACTTCCTGCTGGCAGCACAGCCACACCCCATCCACCCAAAAACAAGGATGGTACTTCTGCATGAGATCCTTGTTGAAGCGCACCACTATGCACAAGTATGAACACACACACACACACACACGAACACATGCACAGCACATTTACATTGAATCAACACCTGTATTTGCATAAGCACCCAGCTCCTCTGCTATGCAGGCTCTGGATGATGTTAAGCATATACTGAATGAGATACTGTGACGGCCATGACACATTTGTGCATTTCAATACAAGTACTTACTTTCTTTCAGCTTCTTTATCCACTGAGCCCGAACATCCTCAGTCTTTGCAAAGATGTACAGTGGCCCCTCATCGTAAACGATCTGTGGCAAAAATGAAAAACAGACACCTTGTTTATGTCTCCTTGTTGTTTGAGCATTAACA
This sequence comes from Serranus cabrilla, assembly GCA_903364295.1. Classification (NCBI taxonomy): domain Eukaryota; kingdom Metazoa; phylum Chordata; class Actinopteri; order Perciformes; family Serranidae; genus Serranus; species Serranus cabrilla. The sequence continues at coordinate 110,591 of CAFUXE010000231.1, read as the reverse complement.
GCACCTGCACTGTCACTGAAAGCCCCTAGTTCACTTGAGTGTGAGAGATGGTTTCACTTCTTAACAACAGACTTTCACATTATTAACTGCTGGAGGCAGTTTTTGTTCTCCAAGGAGAAAACTTGTGTGACAGGCCCTCCATGTGTCAATCCTTGCAGCTTCTATATAGCTGAAAATATGGAGGAAGGAAGCTGCCAAAATTTTAAAAATTTTGCCAAAAAAAGGTACCAAAATAATACTGAAAATATATACAGGCTTTTGCTTATTTATTTATTTTATTTGTATAGTGCTTTAAAAGGCACTCAAAGGCACTTTACATTACATTCTTGTATAGAGGTAGGGCTGGAAGAAAAAAACCTGCAACTCTTTAGTCATGATTATAGACGAGTTGAGAATATAAAGTGGCTGGAATATTACACACTGTTGCAGCTTTGTCTGTAACCATCATGATTGAAATGAGACGGTTTCTCTCTGAAAGAATTGACAGAATTGTCTACCTGAAAAGCATACATGCGCTCTTGCGGGGAGTTGGGCTCTGGCTGCACCGTCTCGACACACTTGATCTTCTCGAGGTCAACCGATCCTCTCAAACCTTTTCGCTTCTGCTTAACAGA
>CAFUXE010000231.1:82149-109490 GCA_903364295.1 Serranus cabrilla | reverse complement strand
GTGTGTGATTAGCTCTAGTTTGCATATGCGCTGCTTTTCCTGCCAGCAACATCCTTTTTGTTTCCAAAATCCCCTCTCAAGTCATATCTGTTTCCATCAGCGACTGTATCTTAGCCATCATCAAATCAGGTCACTGAAATGCTTTTGTGCTGTGAGGACATTTTGAATGTGTTCCCTCAAATCTCTGGTCTACTATATACTGTTTGGAATTGTTCCTCCACTTCTTATTATTCAACACAATCAGTTTAAATGGCCTCCAAATTTCATTCCGTAGACTTAAGAAAGAATCTTAGTTTGGTACAAAAATCACTTCATGATCGTTTTATGTTTTTCAATGAAGATTAGAAAAAATGATGCAAAAATGTTCATTCTCTCCAATATTGTGAACTCAATATCACTCAAAATAATAATAATTGAAAGCCCCACCTTATGATAAACCTACATACGAGTCGAAATGGGGTTACTACTTCTTCTTAACTTCTTTTTCGTTTACTACCACTACTTCTTTAACCTGAAATTTTAATGTTATTCATGTAGTTACAGAAGTTCATACAACACATTAAAATGTATACGTTGGTGTTTTCAGAACACAATGATTAAAAGTAATCAGTTTACATGCACAATCATACTTAAAGATACCAAGTAAAAAGAGGCCGTGTCTTCTTAATTTAAGCTTATTCTGACCGCTTGTGTTAAACTGATACTTGCACTTCCAAAAGAAGGCACTGCCTCTATTGATACCATATCTATGTATGTTAGAGTGGACTGGGGCAAAGAAACACTTAAGTGGGATGAGAATAATGTAGACTCTTGAAAAGTTCTCAACCAAAAAATACAGAATTATGAAACATAATTCACCATATACAGTAACTCTTTTATTCAGAATCAACTGTAAGAAGAGGAAGAAAATCAAGACAAACGCTGAAAAAAAGGAAAAGTGCTTTGAGATGTTAAATCATTTATTCTAGTTTAATGTCAGTAGATTCACCAGAGACAGTGTCTGCTTGTCACCTGCTGTGAGTCCCTTCACGATTATCATAACTAAAATAATTATATATATCTGTAGAAAAAATATTGTACATTTAAAAAAAAAAACAAATGCAAATAATATTTTTGTTTCTGTATTTAATTGAAGAACGTGACGATTTTATGAAATGAAAATAAATAATTGTAATTATATTTTTAAAATATCAGTCAAATTCATGTGCAACTTTTTTAATGGTTAATTTTGTCGCTTTTTCTAGAAATAAATTAGACTCTGAAACTGTACAAAAGCATGCAAAAGGCAACCAGATTAAATAATCAATAATATATGAGGTGCTGAATTATTTTCTCTCTATTGTCCTGTGTATTATTTAGACAGTATCACTACTTCATTATTTAAATATCATGGCTATCGTCCGTGCCGGTATATTGTGCCACCCCTGAATCTCTTTGCACCAAAAGCACTATTAACCGATGTGTTTTCATTCAGAGAACATATTACACTAACATAGCACACAAACACACAGTGCACTGAAGCTGGGAGTTCATATTTCCAGGTGAAACATGGATTACATGCTCAGCCTTTAGCACACAGCTGAATGCTAACAGCCTGTTAGTCTCTGTCAAATGTGTTTGACTTCACTCGGCCTATTTTCAGCCTGTGAGCACTTCCTTCTATCATCTGAACTGTAACTGTAACACCTCCACAAGCTTCTCTGTCACATTTCTTCACACCAGAGTGACGATACCTATTGGTTTTGTTTGAGCCGTCATAAACAGACAGCAGTGTTCCCTATTCTGTGAAACATTGTTTACTCATTCCTCATTCTTCGGCGCCTAACGTTTTCTCACATCACTAACTTGAGCTCACGGGTCAACAAACTCTGATAACGGGCGATCAGCACGCTGATGCTCCACCTCTTTCTCTGTGATCGAGTGGAGCCAGTCGACTGAAAATGTATGTCCATTTTTCACTGCATCATGGCCACCACAAGGAGATCTTTTTGTCTTTTTTTGAAGGGAGTTGGCGCACTGTGGCTGACACAGACAAACTGATAGGGAAGTTGCATCAGGGCTGTACTGCAATATGAAGGGAGAAGAAACCCAGTGCCCTGCAGCACTTCAGCCTGACATTATCTCCCTCTTTCTCTCTGTCAACCAGCACATTTAAAATATACAAGCATATATCACATTTGACACGTGACTTCACAACTTTTGCAGAATTCACCAGTTTCTGCACAAAGCAACAACATTTTAACACTTTGAAGGGAGGAATTCAATTTCTGACTTTCTATTTGTATCTTCTCAGCTGCTTGTATGTTCTTGGGTTGTGTGGTTCTGTAACATATCAATCTATTTCACTCTATTTGTCATAAAACTTGGCTCAAAACTGCAGCTGTTACCGTACATAGAGCAACTTTTCAGCAACTTTTCAGCAACTGACGGGTAACCAAAAATACCAGTTTTAATCTCATAAAATCCTCACGAGAGACCAAATGTTCTTAAATATTTACAGCCTTTCTTGGGTGGGTTATGACATTTGTAACCTACTAAGTATTGCCAACTGTGTCACCACCTCAATGTATGAAAGGCAGTGCAACATGCCCTAAATTAAACAAGTTATCATGAACCCATGTATTAGGATGGAGTGCAATTGTTAATTTTCCTTGTGTGATGTCTGCTGCGTGTGACACAGCAAACACAACCATATCATGAAAGAGTTTGTTCAACAGGAACCTATCAAGATGCTCTCTGTCCTGATGTTTCCTGACAGATAAGTGGTATGAAAATGCGAGAACATGTGTGTGTTTTTGTGTGTGTGACAGATAGACACTCAGAGAAGAAAAGAGTGACAAAGATATTCAGTACAAGTTGTGAGTGTTGAATCTAACCACAAACGATACTCTCTCACACATATTAAGATACCACATCAATTTATCTTTGCAGCATTCAGTGGGAGTCAATTTTCAGAATACTGAAATTAGGATTCACACTAATGCATGTAAATAATTGTAATTTTGAGCTTCTTAAAGTGTAATGCATGAATGTGCTCACTAATTCACATCATACAAGACCTTTATCATACATACATTACAAAGCTAACCACATGAAACTATCTGATTATAACTCAACCATACATCTAAACCACTGCACTGCTGGGTGATGTGTCGATACAAAGGCTTAAAAACATGCAAAGTACAGCAGAATACACCACTTCATAATCACGGACAAAACATTTAGAAACAAGTATAAATGTTTTTTTTGCATTTTAGCAGAAAATGTCCCTGTGTTCTGACTTATGTTTTTGCAGTTCTGAGATGAGTACAACCTCCATTTAGGGTTTATAGAAGCTGACAGTTGGTAGGTTTCAATTCAGTAACTGCACATATTTACATAATCCTCTCTACTTTTGGTCACAGTCTTTCAAATGGTATGCACTCACATAGCTGCTAACTATTTTTAATTCTAGTTATAATACTTCCTGAACTTACAACCTACAGTCTAAGAGCTTTGACACTTACCCAGACTTCCAAAAAAGTTGAGCATCAGACAGACGACTACAGATGCTGAGGCTTGAACATAAACCTTTGCCTCAGTTGCTTTCCTTCCATAAAATGTGTGTTAGTCTGTGATGCAAGAAGCTTTAAAACCCACCCACAGAGAGGAATCGACTCTGCTAACTTCCCCTTTTTCTTCCTGCTCATTTTCATATCAGCCCTGTGGACAGTTTTAGTGATACATGCAAGTAAAAACTGGCTAAACATTAACACAGTGCCATATTTCTGTGCTGTAAATAAAACTTTTATTTTAGGGTGATGTCTTGTTTCAGCCACTGCCAGTTTGACTTGACTGTTGCAGTTCTTTATCAAAAGATAAAGAAACTAACTCCTTCATGTATTAAAAAAGTCTATTTATCATGTTTTATAAAGACAGAGTTAATAACTTAGTGCATTTGCTTAAAATTTGAGCTCTTTGGGATGCTTTTGTGTGTAGTTGTTGTCCTCCTGGTGTGTCCCGCCGCTAGGGGGCAGACTGTTCCGCCCGTCCACCGCTGAGCGCTACATTAGGAACTGCTTCCGGCCTCAACCTCCCTCTTTTCCTCTGCATCGGGACGCCACCATGGTATGAAATTATTTCACGAATACAATTTACAGAATCAAGCTCAATCTTGCTGATTAAAGAAGCATTACTATGTCTCGATAGCTCAGATGTGTTAACAATCTTTCGATACACACAACCATGGTAGTATTGTTGACCTTATGTGCATTTTACGCTGTTAGATTGTCATTTAATTTTGCTTGATATGTTTGTGGTGAAATGCTGCTCCGGCACATACTTCCACTTCACCGGCCTTTACTTCTACGATAAAGTTAGCTTAAATGTCAGTTTGTTTGTTCAGTTTTTGCAAACACGTATCTTTATACTTTAATATTACTCCAGTGTTACACGTCTAAACACAAATTTCGCACTAAATTTACGTGCCAATAGCTGCAATGCTAGCATGTTAGCTTGCTAGCTAACGTCACCTGCGTTTACCCTGACCGGGGCGCTAACTGTTAAACTCAAGCCTCAACGGCCAGTTTAGTAAATCATGTTAACGTGCGACGATAATGATCAAATTAGAGCTTTTTTTAAAGTCTTGTTTTACTCCGGGTTTAGCTAGCTAGGCTATTAGTTGTGTCACAAGACCAGTTTAGGCCATTCAACCGCTTTAGATGTCGACATGGTTACATTTCGAAGTTGTCTTACATTATTTTGAGATTTTACATTTACATTAAGTCTGCTTCCAGCTTTATTGCTAACACGATACTGTTTTATCTTCTGTTGTCCAGGTGAACGTCCCAAAGACCCGCAGGACCTACTGCAAGAAGTGCAAGAAGCACCAGCCCCACAAAGTTACCCAGTACAAGAAGGGAAAGGACTCCCTCTACGCACAGGGTAAATATTACCAATTTACAACAGGTTATATATCTGTATATTCTGGGTGAATTCTGTGTTCTGAATGGCTGCAGGTGGTCCATATATTGCTGATAATGAACACATGGCAGTTTCAGTTAAGATGTCTGTTCCCCATTTTAACTAAATGTACCTACTTAGTATCAGGCTGTGTCTATAATCATTAACTATAGAAGCAGTAACAGTCTCAGCCTCTGTTTGCAACTTATCACAATTGTTAACAACATGTATGCAGCCCCTTAGTAGCTCATTCTCTGAACACTACAGGAAGGCAACTTTGTATGTGATCACCTCACATCCCAATCACTATTCAACATGCTACTTTGAATTAAGACCGTTCATTGAAAATAGTCGGTGAAATTGCGATATGGATAAGATGACAATGACATAGCTAGCTGTTCTTGTTAAACATGTGGTCAGTTTATATTTACAGCTTCTCAATTGCAATGTTATTAACTTTAAATCTTGTTAGAACAATTTTTGCACCTGGTTCATAGCTGAGCAAGCTAGAAATATCTCCTGTTGCCTGGTTAATCCAATTTTTGTCCTATTGTCTGGAGTTTTAAACATTTCCGTTGCATAAAAAACCTTTTGGGATGGTAACAGATTTTCCGTTACCATGTTAAAAGAGAAAATGAGTTATAGCTTATGAATATAGTTTGTGATATTCATTGGCAGACAGACAAAAGGGGTTGATGTTCTTAATTTTATTCCTTGGTAAGTGGCCTCAGTTAAAGCGAGCCAGTGGTCTTTGAGATGTTAAGATGTCCACAATGTTCCATTTTATGTATTATAAAATGTAACTGGATTTTGTATTTTCTTTAGGTAAGAGGAGATACGACAGAAAGCAGAGTGGTTACGGTGGTCAGACTAAGCCTATTTTCAGGAAAAAGGTAAGTTTTATCAGTTTAGCGCCACTATCATAACATATTTGTGTGTGTGAGAATCAGTCTCAATGATGTACTGTCTTCTTAGGCTAAGACTACAAAGAAGATTGTGTTGAGGCTTGAGTGCGTCGAGCCCAACTGTAGATCCAAGAGAATGCTGGCCATCAAGAGATGCAAGCACTTCGAGTTGGGTGGTGACAAGAAGAGAAAGGTAGGCGTCATTTCTATTTATTTTTTTGGCAGTAATGTAAGCATGCGTATCTCCACATCGCTCTGATTCAAATGGGTAATTTTCAGAGGGTCTTTAATACTTTCTAAATTATTTCTTAATTCCGAAATCTAAGCAGTGCATCCCAAGTGCACTTAAAACTTGTTGACCTAAAAATGTGCCCTACTTATGGATTCATGGTCATCTTACTGATTGTCTTGACAGCTTACCTAAATATTGGACCTTTTAACTTATTATAATCCTGCTCACGTTATGCTAGGCATCACAATGATTCGCTGTTCTGTTCTCAAGTTATTTAAATTTGATTCAGCATTTATTAGATTTAGAGTTTTAAGCAGAAATCTAACTCTCACAGACAAAAATCAGCTAAATATGTAAAACAGTTGCCAATGTAACTCTTGAGAGGGTGTATGATAGTATAATGTATATACAAATTGTGAAACACCACTGGCAGAGCTCATTTTGCTGTCAAGGGCAGAGGATTTGAGATGGTGTGGAGTGAAATGCATTTATGAATCTGACATATCAGTCAGTTGCACAACATAATGTGTGGATCACAATTCTGCATTTTACATTTAATCGGTAAGATCGCCCCATGTAAATATATATTAAAATGCTGTAAATAATAAGGAATGGGCTCAGATTGGCTTGTCCTTTCTTGGTGTAACTATCACCTCAATACTAAGACGCTAAGCCTTTATCTCATGAACTCTGACAGTCCCCCGGTGGACTGAAGAACTATATATTCATTAGTTTGGGATGGATCCTGCTCTTAAACAATGATGGTGGTTTGGGATAATGGGATGAACGGACAGCACATATACAGCACAGTACAATCTTTATCTGGTTTTCAACATTTGTTTATCTTCACCCATCCTACAGTTGAACATCAACTAAAAACAGATTTGAATTTAAGTTTTTAGAAAGTGTAAGGCATGTTGAGGTGTTTTCAAGCATACAATGTTGATTCTTATTCATTTGGTAAAATATCTATATTAAGACCAACATTTATGTCTTGATAGTGGTGTAATATGTAGTTTACAGCTCAAAACACTAAGTGTGCAATGCCCCTTTAACTCATGATTTTTTTTCCTTTTCTCTCACAGGGCCAGGTCATCCAGTTCTAATCTGTGGGCCAGTCTTCTGGAAGCTGTCACTATTTTCAATAAATGTGTTAAAATATAATTTGGACTTTGGCGATTTTTCTTGCCTCCATTTCACTTTACCTGTCGCATGTGCAAAAAATTAAGCTTTGCCCTTTAAAACAATTTATTGTGTATAAGCAGTCAAGTCTGGACAATTCAGTTAAAAAAAAAACATTTCCAGTGATTTATAAAACATAAAAAGTAGGTGTACTGTAATCACAGTATCAGGCTCATTTAAAGTAAAGATCGTAAAACATTTCCCTTTTCAAGTTCCAGTGTTCAAATATCAACAGTTTCCCACTTCAATCAATACAGCTTTGGCAGAAAAAGTGCATAACCTGAGAATTACAAAATGGTTTTGTGCCTGCGTCTGTCACCGTCACCTCGCCAGTACAGCTTAGAGTTGCTGCTGTCGGGGGTGACGGTCAGCAGAGTGGTGCCTGATGGGTTCACAGACACCACCAGTTTGGTGTGTAGAGTCTGAACACCCAGCTCCTTGTACTGAGGCAGGATCTGTGTGACGTTACACTGCGGGTCACAGATCTTCCAGCCGGGAGCTTCTGCGATGGAAAACCTTCGGGGGCCTCCGATCTCCTGCTTGTTGAACACGGCGACAGCCTGCCGGTTCTTTGACAGACTCCTCTCCCACACCTCAAAGCTGTCCTCCTGTGTAGGACAAGTTTAAGTCACTTTGGGACAATGATAGCAACAATGTTTCATATCTAGAAATGCTGTTGCGATTTCTGTCACATTTGTTGATTTTCATTAAGTTAATTTGATAAGTTTGTCTGGTTCTCTGCCATAAGGCATTTAACACTTTTACATAGTTTGTACCAAGCCTTGAAAGTGAGCAAAAACTTATTTTAACGGTTCGGAATGTACTTAATTTGATTTATCTAGACAATTGCTCATGCAAACCAAAAATGTTTTAATATTTAAAAATTAAACACAAATTTCTACCCCAACAGATGTGGAGCTGACCATGATCCTAAAACGAAGTAAAATAACTAAATGTGTTGCTGTGAGCACCAATATTCGTTTGTAAAAACTCTTCAGCATAATCTTATTTTGTTCTTTTGACTGTTTTTACTGTTCAAATAAGTTATTTTGTGCTCACTTGCCTAGATTGATCCTTTACTGGAAATAAGCAAGCGTTAAAACACACAAAAGTTAACAGCTGGTAGAGTGTCAGTATTCACTGCTTGCTAATGGAATCCGTAAATACTTTTTTGCCATTGTTTTTATATTAATGGATTCGTTTATGTAACTTGAAGTGCTTTCATTTGAATCTAAAAACCCTGTAAATATATCCTAAATGAACTATAAAAGCGGACAGCTGCCATTCCAGGAGGGGAGTCGGCCTCCTGTCACCTCTCACCCTCTTGGCAGTGCGGTATCCTTGCTTGCCCAGTGGGTCCTGGCTGATGGCGATGATGTGTCTGTTCTGCAGCAGCCCCTTGGAGCGAGGACAAATGTCCCTCAGATCATTAGACACGAGCAGAGGGGCTGCCATGATGGCCCATAACGCCATCTGAGACTCCTGCTGGTCATGGCTCAGGCCAAAGTTTCCTATCACGAGCTGCAGAAAAGGACCAGTGTCATAAATATGAAAGTAACAGGCCGATTCAGGCTTACTGACAGAATGCAATACAACAACATCCAACTATTTAGAAGTGTTTTTGCATTGCATGTATCTTTTATGACTAATCACTTTCGACTGTACCAAAACTACTGTTCTAAACTAGGCAAATCAAACAACATTAGGCCAATATCAGCCAATAATATACATCTGTCGGGCTCTTAATAAAACAGCTTTGTAGTTGAAGGCCACTGGTTCTGTGTTCAGTTCGAGGTCAAACAGAGGAGTGTATAAGAGCAGAGTACCATATCGGGGTCATTCCAGCCCCCAGGTCCAGCCACCGGGACAATGATTTCTTCATGGTCATTGCTCCACGCCAAGATGGACTTGACAGAGCTCCATGAGTCGTACACGTCAGCATAGTTGCGCCACTGGTTACACGTCTCCCGGATGGCTGTGTAGTTGGGCTGAAGGCACAGAAATGCTCCTTTATGACGTATTACACATGATGCATGGTGTCATCAAGCAGACGGATTATCATTAATAATGAATCTTTATATTCGTAATTATGCTTTTAGCGTTGTGTGGAAAGAATGTTGGAGAAAACAGAAACTGATCATTTCTTTTTGAATAATCCACTAATGATTTAGTCTAGAAAATAATGAAAATGTCTGATATAATTTCTAAGCACTTGCACTTTAACAACAAACATGCTTTTACTTATCTGTTTAAAAGGGGTACACCCCCAATTTTGGATGATACGTCACTCTTGCCTCTACATATAATGCACTTGTTTTTAATAATCACTTTGGACTTCAGTCAAATTAATGTAATATGACAAAGAAAAGCCTCAAATCCTCACATCTGTGGAAGCTGGAACCAGATAACTATCAGCAACTTTGCTTTAAACATTACTAAAATAATTAACTGACTAATTATTGCTGCATGGTGGTGTACAGAAAACCTTCTTGCTCACCTGATGGAAAGGCCACTCATACAAAGGCCACTCGCAGGAGTACAGGATACTTCTCCCGGTTTTGTTCAGTGCTATTGACATGTTGATGTAGCCTTAACAGAAAGAATCATACAGTGTTAGATTAATGTCCTTTTATCAGCTTGTCTACTGGAGGTTCTGACTGAAAGGAGAATAAAATGGGACCAAGAACATTGATAAAGATGTAATTTAAAAGCCATGTGAACATGTTTCTAAGTTAATTTACATGCATGACAGTAGGCCATATTAAGAGACATTTAGATGAAGAACATGGCGGTAATTAGTATAAATTGGCCATTTACGTGTGGACAGGAATTGCCATGTTCAAATAATTCTACATTATACTAAAGCTCACCTTCTCCCAGCAGTTTCCAGTCCATAAAGCAGCCATCAAATTTGAGCAGATCCACTTCCCACTCAGCAAATGTCTTTGCATCTATCTCATAGTAACCCAGACTGCCAGGGTATCCAGCACAGGTATTCTTCCCCACATCTGCATAGATACCCAGCTTCAGCCCCTTAGAGTGAACCTTAAAACAGAAATATATATTACAATTTGCTGATTTATTTTCCAAGTGCAGATTTTCTCTGTATATGTACCAGTAGGTGGCGGTGTTGCACAGCTAAAAACTTAATTTCTCTGTTACAAGACACATCTCTCCTGAAGTGTGCCCAAATGAATCCATTTCCTGGTGAACATCACTTTTTAGCTGCCATAGCTGTGCTAGAATCAGCCTGTCATCGTGCCCTCCAACTGAGGAGAGTTGTGAGTGCAGCGAAGAGGGTGAACGACAGCACACTCCTACATAACACAATATATATATATGCCTACGTATCTCCCCTGGCTCTCCAGGTGCTGAATTTTTACCGGTATGAAATCTGAGACCTGGGCTCCACATCTGGTCTTCTCCTCTTCTGCAGGTCGGCTCAGATGGATGTATAATGAATATGTAATCTGACTATGTAATCACTTTTACCTCTCGAGTTATTTTAACCAGGGGTTCCCAAACTTTTTATTTGACAGAGATTTCCAAACCCAGACGCATTGCACCACTGATTCGTTACCACTGCACTCCATGGACTCACATCAGAGAGAATATGTGTTAAATATGACATGGTTTACTATTATATAACTAAAAGACTGGAAACTAGAATAAAAACATCCTAGTGCATACTCTATTTTTGCTATTTCCAGCTGGTAAAATGGCTAAAATGAAAGTAATTCTCGCTCTCCTTAAGTCTTTCTGAACCCCCATCTCTTTGATGTCTATGGAGGAATTATGGCATTAGTCTCATTCTCACACACCCAGCCTCCATGCCTCCCTTTATACCTACTACTCACATAGTCGGCCAGTTTTTTGATGCCTCCCGGGAATCTTTTGGGGTCTGCCTGCAGGCGGCCCTGGGCATCGCGCTGGTGGGAGGGCCAGCAGTCATCAATGCAGACGTACTCGTATCCAGCCTCCTTCCAGCCCTCCTTCGCCATCACATCTGCCATCTGCATGTACAGGCGCTCACTGCCAGCGCAACAGCAGGAGACAGGCAGGGCCGATGGTATCAGTAAAGAAGCCAGGGTTCAGTGTCATGTGCAGGAGCAACATGGCAGACACAAATACATGCTATTCTCACGCCAGTGTTTTCTATTGTTCACTGTCGACCGATATAACACAATAACAATTCAACCACAGGCTGACATTTGGTGCTCTAAATGCTTTGTTGGCCAGCTCAGCCTGGGAGAAAACAATGTTTGCTGTGCACAGGAAGTGAGTTGTTTATCACTAATCAGCACAAATATCCCTGAAATAAAAATAGGATCTTGCTCCAAAATAGGATCTTGCCACATGGAAGCATGTGCAAAAAGTCTCCCTGTTGCAATGCTGAAGATAAACACATGTACACCATGTAATAACCATCAATTTTCATATCACAGTATACTGTGCAATCAGTATATCACTGCAAACCTTTGTGCAAATATGTCAACTGATTGAGTGGTGTAAATGCCAAAAAGTTGCAGTTTCTCACATTGGATGATTTGCTGCTTTTCTTTGTCTTATAAGAGAGTAAACAGAACAACTTGTGAACTTAATATCTACTGCAGACATAATTTTGAGCTCTGAACCTTAAGAGGGGGAATTTTTTTCCTACTTTTTAGCATCTACCTAACCTCGAGCAGAAGTAGACTGTTTTACCAGAACCTGCTGGCTTCTGAAATCAAAGAATATGCTGCATTTGCTGGTCTTACAGTAAATTACAAACATCTTTGGGTTTAAGCAGTTTGTCAAACAAAACAAGACTTTTGAGAACGTCCCCTTGGGCATTTTTCATTTTGTCTTAAAAGGACTCAATGATTGATTGTGACATAATTGACAGATTAATACTGAAAATAATTGAGATGCATGCCTGTAACCTTGCTTCTCTGTCATTTTTCTTCTTACTTATTCAATTTTCAGTATCTTTTTTCATTTAATCTAGTCCGTCTCCGTACATTACCATATTACATACAGATTTCTCCTTTTAACTCCTCTGGAATGTGTGCTGACTTTTATATCCCTTGCAAGCAAAGTGCTTTGCAAATTTAGTTTATTACATTATGCACTGATATCATTATCTCCCAGTGCCTCAAACCAAAGAACAAATAAAGTTAAATTAAATCAGGCGCTGTCATTATATTCCTGTCTTATCAAATGTCCACTCTCTTTACAATCACATGTCTCTGTTCTCATTTTCTTCCCTTCCGAGACAGTTTGTCAATTATAAAGTAAAGATCTTCTAATTACAAGATAAATGTCATAATTATGAAATAATGACAATGTGGGTTTGTGGTTATAATTATGAGATAGGCTTAAATTATAATTGGAAAAAAAGTTTTTGGCTTGTGTTTTTTTTCTTTCTTCTTTCATTATCCTGTAGCTTTTTTTGTTTAGTTTATGTGGCAAACAAACACCATAATTTCACTTACTATCAGTGATCAGTATACAGATCCCTTACTTAAGTAAAAGTACTAACACCAAGCTGCAGAATTACTCCACTACAAGTAAAAGTCCTGCTTTCAAAATGTACTTAAGTAAAAATACAAAAGTATCAGCATCAAAATGTACTTAAAGGATTAAAACGTAAAAGTATCCATTATGCAGAATTTCCCCACTAAGATTGTTAAATATATTCCAAATATATTATTAGATTATTTGTATTGATGCAGTTATGCAATGTTTTAATTTTGTAAAGATAGGGCTCATCTAATAATTAATATAGTGATATGAGGTTTAATTTAAATCACTTTAAATGTATCCTGCTATTGTTGACCTCAACTACAAGTCCTGCATTCAAAACTTACTTAAGTACAAAAGTACCAGCATCAAGTCTAATCATTTTGATTTGATCATGTTTTTATGTTAAATCTTGACCTGAAAAGTAACTAAAGCTGTTGGCTAAATGTAGTGGATTAAAAAGTACAATATTTGCCTCTAAATTTAGAGGAGTAGAAGTATAAAGTTACACAAAAAGTTATAAAATGGTAATACTCAAGTAAAGAACAAGTATCTCTACATTGTACAGAACTTGAGTAAATGTACTTCGGTACATACCAACACTGCTTGTTGTTCACTGAAGGCGTTGGGTCATACTCCTTTATAACAGTACATTTAATAGCTTTCATATATGTTAAATCACCTTTATGTAACTTTATAAAACAGACATTTTAGGACGTTTTAAGGAGAAATTGGAGTATTTCTCATATAAATTATTAATAGGGCGTGATTTACGATGATATTACGGCTTTCCTTGTGTTTTAGCTCACAATAGTGTCAGACTGCTGGATCACCGCAGCTCTCGGATGTTTCCTACCTGATGCAGTTATCCGGGTCCGTGTCACAGTCGATGTTACACATGAATCTCTCCCAGTGCAGCCAGCCCATTGGGGGAGTCAGAGCCAGACCATTGTCCAGCGCTTCAACAGCCGGGCTCATTGAAGCTATGAACGCGAGGAGACACACAACTCTGCACATTTTCACTTTTAAACTCGACACTTTTCCCCCAACAACGATAATAAGCGTCTGTGTTTGAGTTTGAATCTATTTCCTCATTTAAACGTGTTCAGCCCGCCCCCCTGCATGACTGACGTAAGTCTGGACCAATAGAATCCAAATGCGTCTGTAACTGTCCAATAGCGTCAAAGCAGGAAGCGCTAAGGTCCGGCTCCTGGAGCCAGGTGTAAACACGGCGTCAGCTGACATGATATGATAAGGTTATAATCATCTTGTGATCCGTTAACAATAAAAAAGCATTCATAGATACTTTATTCGTTGTTAGATAAATAAAACAGGATGTAAAACCCATTTAAAACACTCACTTTACATCTCTTTAGTGACAAAAAAAGAGTAAAAAATCCATAAATTCCATTTACACCATAGTAGGCACTTTATCATGTTTTATCTATCATTGGGCCATCCAAGAGGGCACTTTTGTGGCGTTTTGTCAAACACTGGAGCACCATGAGTCCAACAGAGACACGACTGGATTCACCTTTTTATGGTTAGCTGCGTTCGGCTTCTCCCCATTTTATGTGAATGTGTTTATTATTATATATGACATGGCACCAAGTTTGCTGTGTTGTAAGTTCACTGACTCAGTAATTAAAACATGCAATATTTAATCTCAGGCTAGGTGTCCCTTAATCAATACAATACAAGACTGAGATGGATTAGACTTTTTAGCTAACTACACGGATCTATTTCCCAGGCAATGTGCCTTCAAACCTGACAAACTACCAATCTTCTGTAGTAACTATAAACATTTAATTTTAACAGTGTAAGCTTTTGATGACATTAGAAAAACAACCTTGGTTCCAACCATTGTTCATATTTGCTTGAATAACCCTATAGGAAAGAAGGGATTTTCTGTTTGGTCATGAGTTACAGCCACTTATTGGATATTGTATTGGGGTCTGTGGCAGTTGCGTGCTCTGTGTGATTGGTAATCCAGCCTTGTTAAGAACAGATGAAGCGTCAGTAGTCACATTTTCTATAATGTTTTTCAGTAGAGCACTTAAGGGTAAAGTGACCGAGTGGATGATTATCTTTTGTTCAAAATAAAGTCAAGTTTTCATTCAAGATTCTCACCTATATGTGAAAAACCTGCTGGATATCTATTTGCCTTCAGTTTCCAACAGACACTAAGAAAGAAAGAAAATGGCCCAATTTACCCGTCTGTTCCCCGAGGAGCCTGGATAATCAAAAATGCCACACACGCTATCAGCAATAATGTAGCACTATGTACATATCGACGAGGCTTCAAGCTGTTTATTAGTGCCGGATCGGAGACACTAATTTGTCTGGTGCAGACATTAAATGAATTACAGATAGGTTTCTTAATTTAGCTGTAAACGGACACCCTGCGTACAGAACTAAATTAATCCTGGATGTTTTTCCTTGTAGAACTGTCAGTGATCTGCTCACACACGCAGAGAGAGTGATGAGTTTTGTATTTACTTTGCCATTTTGGTGAAATTTAAGAAGACAGCTGCATATTATTTATGTGCTAATCAAACCAGCCTTTTGAAAGTTTGTACAGAAGACTTGAAACTTTTCAGAGGTGACACTGTTTGATTGCTTTAGTTTAAACCTTCCTCCTGTGATCTTGCTCCTGACAGACTGTCATGCACGACTCCCTGTGTCCTGATATTGAGAGGAGTCAAAACAAACGAGGCAGCATTCATGAGTTGGCACTAACCCAGATTATGACAATAATCCTCATCCCCTCTGCTGGTAGAAAGGGAGCATTAATGAATACAAAACCTGACCTTTACCAGAAATGTCAAGGGTGCCTATTTCAACCCTAAACATTATCAGAGGCTTCACCCGGGGACAGACATGATACAAACAATTTGTCACTTGCTATAGTTCATATCAGTGCCAGCGAGCGAAGGCGTTGGGGCTCTAAATGTCAGATTTCAATTTGACTCACCCCCCCTGCTGATGGATGGACCAATCCGGATCACTTGAATACACAGTTTTCTCTTTGTAAAAATGGGGCCTCGCCCACCGTCATGATGGAGACCCTTGTTGTTGTTGTTTTTTTGCTACGTTTGCATAAAAGAGCAGCGTGCCTGTGTGAGTACAGTGGTTAATTGAGATTGCTGACAGATGGGCAGCCCGGGCTTTCTGTCTGGCTTATGGCTCCCCCACAGCTTTGACACCAATCCATCATGCTCCTTTTCTTCGCCAGCGTCACAAAATTGAAGAGACTGTCATGGCTGACTTATGTTGGTAACTTTGTTATGAAGTGTGTGGAGATAAAAAATGAAAGGGGCGCTGTGTGATAGTGTTCCTACATGCCAAGGAGTTCCATTACTGTATTGATCTATAGGGACAGGTGGCGGCACGAGCAAAATGCCATCAAAAGTTGTTTGCCTCCGTAAATACAACACTGTATGGCTCACGTACCCTCAGTGGAAAATCGTTTATTGTCTTGTAATTAGCTGCTTAAGTTGTTTACGCGACTGTGACAGGGGAAGGGGCCCACATGTGCTGATGTTGCTACTTTAATTACGTCCTTGTTGAACTGAGAAACAGAGAAATGGCTTTTGGTAATAAGCTTACAATGAACTGTAAATTACTTTTTTTATGCGCAATTATTTTTTTTCATTTAACATTTCTGTGCAGTTCAGTGACGAGTTAAATATTAATTATGCGTTCTCTGATGCATTCTATGATTGATTGAGGGTTTCCATGTTCTTTGTAGGTTTACTGTTTTTATATACTGAAGGTTTAAACTACACTCACACTGAGGTACATGTGCTTTACTTGAGCATTTCCATTTTATGTAACCTTAAATTTCTACTACACTGTATTTTAAGGAACATATTGTACTTTATACTCCATGACATTTAGCTTCCACCTTTAGCAATTATTCAGGTCAACATAAAAACCAGGAAAAATGACAAGTGATTAGACATTTTTAAAAAAAAAAAAAACCTCATAAGAGTATATTAAGTAGTTAAATGACTCATACTTTGAGAAAATGCTCTCATATGCCCTCTGATATTCTC
Source organism: Serranus cabrilla (assembly GCA_903364295.1). Lineage (NCBI taxonomy): Eukaryota > Metazoa > Chordata > Actinopteri > Perciformes > Serranidae > Serranus > Serranus cabrilla. The sequence continues at coordinate 92,670 of CAFUXE010000231.1, read as the reverse complement.
AAAATATGTGCAATAAGGCAATTTGTGTCTGTTTTTTGTGGACAGGAAACAGGAGAAGGGAGAGGGTGAATAGCATGCAGCAGAGCTTGCTGGGCAGGATTTAAACTCAGCATGTTGCTGTCACAGCAGCATGACTCTTAAACACCCCACCCCCATAAAGAGTTTAATATTTAGTAAAACATTTTAATTTAAGATATCTCTAATTACATTGTGACTAGTAAGAATGGACCATTAAGTTGTATGGTGATTCAAAACTGAATTGTAGATATCTTTAATTAGATTCTCAATGGTTCATTCTTACTCGTCAAAATGTAATTAGAAAGTCATGAATGTCGTCTGCGTAGCTTTAATGTGAAGCCTTACACACTGTATGTTAAATCTTCTTGCCCCGGATGTTGTTGAAATTCATTTTTTATTCTTTTTTTCCTACCTTTTCTAGATGCTCACAGCTGGGAAGCATGTATTGCAAAGATTTCTCTGTTCTTTCTAAATTAGATCAAATCTCTCGACTCACAGAAGGGGTCCACACCACATTGTGTTGCTTCAACAACAGTGTTCAAGATGCAGAAGCTGCATGTTCTGCACTCCATCACAACAGAGCTGACATGCATTCTTTATTTAACTATATTTAACCAGCTTGTTTGAATTTCTTTTTCTCCCTTCCTTGCTGTTGCTCTGTCTCTCTCTGATGAATAATTTGACAATCTGACACATAAAAAAAGCTGGGAATTAATTTGCTTTTAAGTGTAGAAATGGTCCTCGCTTTAGTTTTTGATTCTCTGCAGCTCCCCTTCAAATGCTAAGGCGCCTTACTGGGGGCAAGTCGTTTTTATCAATAAACCATAATAATAAATTATTCATCAAATACATTATTCACTGCTTTATAGCTAAAGGGTTTAATCGAAAGAAGCACCCCTGTTGCTCCTGTTTGTTCTTTGCAAATATTTTATGTATTTAGATTTTTCTGAGAGAAACGAGAACGTTCAATGTCGTCTGTTCTCACGACCAGACATCTAACATTTGTTACATTTCTGCCCTGGAAGTTATGTACTTAATTATGATTTTACTCTCTTGCCAATGTGAAAATGGTGTTCAATAATAGTCTCCTCGTGATTACATGAGAAATATTATTACTAATGATGTTAGCAGCAGCTACCCCGGTAGACAGAGTTACGGACAGTACTTTAGTACATTCTGAGAAAATCAATTTTAATAGTTTGATCGATACATAAGTCAGTTTGTAGTCCTTAAAAAGTCAGGCAGTACACAAAGGCTGACCTTCGCTCTGGCCGCTGCCTTACAAAGCAGCATAGAGCTGCCAGGACTAATCCTACCTTTGAGCAGACCTGATGATGCACGTTCTCTGAAATAATTCAATAGAACTGTGTATTGTGTGCTATAGCTGGTAAACAAAGTGCATTGCAAAATCAATAGCAGGCAAAGAGAGGCAGTACATTTCTGATGAAATCAATGATTGGTTGGGCTCAGTATGCAGGACATTTACTCAAGGATATTTTGAGCCTGTCTACTTCGGTCTTGTTCCGTGGCATTTTTAGTGTCTTTGTCTATTTAAGTCAAAACAGATGGATAAAGGACACTTCAGATACAATTCTGCTGAAAGTCTAATAAAGAAAGGCTCCTTTAAATCTTTCAAACTGTCACATGGCAGCCTCAGTTGTGTGGATTTCTGCTCATTCTGCCTCTCTCTCCTTTCTCTCCTCTCTCTTCAGACACACTTTCACTTTCCCACACCACTCCAGTATTATTCTTTATCTTTTCACCACATGCCCTCAGACTTTCCTTTTATTCCAGATCATTACATCTGCCCTGCAATCACCTCATCCTCCTCACCTGAGCTCCCTACCTGCACTTCTTTTTTGTGTTCTTCCAGCAGCACATAAACTGCTTCGCTCCAGTCAAACCGCAACTCAAAACTACATAAATTACAAAGCAGCCCCGCTCAAAGTCAGTTATTAATGCATAACACAAACAAACTAACAAGTCGATGCAGCGGTGGACCAACAAGTCTCGTGCTATGTAAGGTAAAATTGCTGTTTTTGTCAATGGAGTCTGGTGAGTGTATAGAAAACATAAATAATGACTTCAGTTCCCTGTCAGAAAGTGTTGTCTTTCATGAGGTAAAGGGGTAAAAATATTCTTAATACAGCAAACACTCTTAGATTTTTTAAGAAGTTTTAAATATGTTTTTCTGTGGCCCCATCATGTCAGTATACAGTATATTGTCTCTTAAGCCACCAGACTCCATTGACAAAATAAGTATTTTCACCTCACAAAACACATGCATTGACTTGTTAGTTTGTTTGTTTGTGTTATTATGTGACCCTACTCTGCTTCTCCAAACAAGGAACGTACTGTAATACACACTGGCAACCTCATCATTCAGAAACAGACAAACTTTAACCAAAATGTGAATCTTTGGATTTGAATACATCAGAAACACTACTGCAAGAAATGATAAAAACCTACAAAATAAATGGTGGAGCCGCTCTTTACTTGGAAATATTTAGATAAACTCACAAGTTTATTGATTGGAACTGCAGTTTATTAGTTCCATGTGACAGAGAAACTACTTTTACTCCATATTAAACCTAAAAACACAGCAGTCACGTCAAAGGCTGTTCCTGAAGAGAGTGTTTACTGAGCTGCTGAGAGCAGGTTTTTCCGCCCTCCATCACTGCCACTCATTGTGCTTTACTTCACCAGTTTTGCTGCGTAAGTTCCAGACAGAGTGACCTTTGTTTGGGTGCTTTCTCGCTTATAGAGTCAATGTCTGCAGGTTATTTATGATTGCAACTCTCTTTATACAGTTGGTAGAATAGCAGCAAAAAGTCCTTTTTCCATACATGAAGTGAGGATGAAGTCAACCTTTTTACCAGTTCAGCCTCGTCCTTTATGGTTCACATGTTGCATCTGTGTAATGGATGCAGGCCTGACCTTTTCACATAGAGATAAAGTGCGATGCCAGAAATGCCCCCCAGAGCTTCGATGAGCCAAATCAACCATGCACCCAGCGGTTTGCAGCTTGAAAGCTTAAATGCTGTACTTTGGACAGATATACTTTAGACTTTATCTCAAACTAAAGACCATCAAGTTTTAATGTGCACCGTTTTGTTGCTGAGCTCTTTCCCACTGATTCTGAAAGAGTTCAATCAATTTTGACTGTTTTGTGGGGCTCTACCTTCTGTTTAATTTTTCATTTTGAGGTTGAAAAATTCAGCTTGTGTTTTCTTTGAGACACTGCCTCTGCATTACCCGAAGAAATTATTCCGTATAGGAGTTCAATACATCTCAGGTTACAGCGAACCTGCAAATTGATTTCTCTGGGTGGGTTTGCAGCCTGGAGCACTTTTTATTTTTTTTTCAAATTCTCTTTGCTCTGAGAGGAAAAACAAATAATGTCACGCACACCATTCTAGTTATTTGTTATCACATGAAATGTATTGTTATATTGCTCTATTTGGTGATGGAAATAAGCAATAGCCTGAGGGGAGCAGGTTATCAAGTCATATTATTCCGTCTGGTCATGCAGAAGGCAGAGCGGAGGAAAAGGTTTTATAAAGAGGCAGCGAGGTTGTATTTCCACCCTTAGTTAAACCAGCAACATCATCTGTTATGACAGCAAAATATCACATGTGACCTTAATGGCCATAAATACAGACGCAGGTAATAATAAACAGTATTTTCTGAACAGAAACAAAGCAAGATTACTTTCACTGTGCACTCCATGACTGCATCTCCGTGTTCCCAGCTGCAAACATCCCCACATTGTTTACAGACCTGTGAAATCTCTAACATGCTATAACTGAGGCTCCAGCTCATTACTCCTGTTACACTTGACTGGTAAGCTTTTCGACACTTGAATCAAACGGCAAAGGCATAATTGGATTCAAATGAGATTTTAACCTATTAGAATAATTTTCTGTGAGCTGGAAGATGCTAAAATTTTAATGCTCAGTTCTTTTATATAATGAGGAATTGTTAGGTCAAAGCAAAGCCAATTCACAGCTCCTTAATTATCAGACACAGAGATTAAAGGTTGTGACTGCTATTACTCTCGGCAAAATGTTTCCTTTAATGGTGCGCGCATCCGTGAGTTTTTAAAAAGTTGTTTGAAGATCGACTACTCCCACCTGAGTTTGGAGATTAGAAGCCCACTTTAGCATGGGGCATCATATTTCATCTAATGTGATTCAATTATTTAAGGCAGACAAAAGAAAACAGACAGACATTTTGGCTTTCTTTGAGCTTGAATAACCCCGGCCTGTTTTGCTTCTTTCTGTATTTACTGATCAGAACCGCAACATCAAAAAACCTACATTTAAAGCAACTCTTTCTGCTTAAACACAAGAGGTGTGAGAGGTGATATTCTAATGAGCTGTCTGTTTTCAGTAAGATAAAGATGAAGCTATTCTAAAATTGAGCCACTGAAGAACTTCAAATGTGTATGCAAGTTTTATTTGGCAGTCAGGATTAATCTATATTGTTCCTTTAGAAGCTGACCTTTCAAATCTTCTTTCTGAAGCAGAACAAGCTGTAAGCACGAATCAGATCTCTCCACAAACTAACGGCACTTTTATTTGCTGTTTACACCAACCTGGTTTCAACACAGTGTCAGCTACGTGGCTACTAGTGGTAAACCGTGACTGTTAGAGTTGTCCATGGGGTCGGCTGTTCATTTTTAATCATGTTAGTTGATGATATAATGCCATTCCTGCTGATGATCCCTGCACATGCATTGGTTAAAAAAACAAAACAAGATGGCAAGCCAAAACAACAATCTTGAGGCTTAAAAACTGGAGCACACAAATCAATGAAGTCACATTAATTACATCAATTGCTAATTGCTTTTAATACAAGTATCGATTTAACAGCTTTGCTTGTGAGGGATCCTGTTAAAATATTGTTTTGTTAAACTAAAATGCTGGTTTAAACACACACTTTCTGACGTGTTTTTCTCTCTGTTTTGATGAAACTGAAGGAGGAATTCTTGGTGGCAATGTGACAAAGCTTTCAGCGCTCACAGCAGGGTTGAACGCTTGACAAATGGGCTTATAGGTAAGGACATTTTATGACGGTAAACTATACATTTAATATCTATACATCAGGAGCGATGGCAGGGAATGGAAAAATGCAAGTTTGTACATGCAGTTCCAGTGACACATTGGATGAGGTGTGTGTGGCGGGGGGTGACTGGACGGGACAGACCATTACTCAGCAGGAAGTGGACAGTAAATAAAAGGGTGTGGTGGCGCCCGCTGAGCATCCCCTGCCGAGTCTCGTCTTTCACATTTCGAGTCCAGCCCGAGTGTTGTGATGCAAAGCTCAACACAGACATAAGAAAGAATGATGTGATGTTTATTTTTGAAGCTCCTGCAGTGACTGCTCATAGCGATGACGATGGGAGTTTTCGAGCAGAAAAAAAAAAAGGTGAGGGAAGAGCACACAAGCTCAACTGGCTGGTGTTGATCCTGGTGCATCTTCTTCAAACACCAAAGTCCCCTCACTCCTGCACGAGCGTATGCATCATGTATGCTCACACAAACACTCGTACACAAACACCTTCATGCTTCAGCCCCCGTAGACTGGTTGCCTCCCCTCCAATACCATCCCCACATCTCACAGATTATTATTCACTCTTGGCTTCTCAGCAGGCCCTTTGTTTCCTAGGCAACAAGACTTAGTGGATGTGTTGGGTTTGCTGGAGTCTAGACAATCAGCATTTTTAAGCTTCCATAGCTTGACGTCAAAAAAGTTGACCAGAAATAGAAACGTTTGTGTTGTTTTCCAAGAGGCTGAGCAAGGCAGCAAATTGTGTTTATTATCCTTGAGAAATTAATGACTCCTATTGATTTTGCTTAACTGAGAAAAGCATGGATAGGTATGCATTGTCACGCTTGTTCACTCTGAAAGGTGCTCTGCTGGCTCACAGAAATTTGCCTGTGCATGTTCAGAACAACACAACCAGCCTCTAAATCCTTAAGATGAAACCTGATTATTGAAGTCACTGACATATCAACATCATAAACAGCACCAGATCAATCTAAATCCGAAGCTTCAGGAAAGCATTGTGTAGAAATTCAGTTTTTTGCTCAGTATGCTGGACTGTACCTGTGAGCTATGAATAGTTTATCCTATACGACTCACCCTGTCCTTGTGAGGAGCAGAACCTTATAGGACTCTACAGCATAACCAGTTATAGTGCTGTCCAGCTCTCAGAAACTCTTTCGTGGATTTCTCCCTTCAGCTGAGTAATTTCTGTATATCAGGGTACCAGCATGAGAGCTGCCAGAAAGACTGTCAGCCTCTCTTGTTTTACCCAGATCAGAATCTGAAATATGGAGAGGAAAGGAAAACAGACGTCTTGGCTGTGGCATATTTGGTAATGTATCAGCTAAGGGACAGTACTGTCAGCTTAAATCAAAGTCTGCAAGCTTAACAACTTATTATTACATGTTTGAAATGAGCAAATGAGTTAGCTTCCTCCTGATCTCTCTTCTATCTAATACAAGTAAATTAGTTTGCTGTGATTTATTAAGAGTTAAAACATGCTTCACTTTCAGCTTCATCCGGTCCGCTCTGCATAACTGTATGAGCATTCACAGGTGTTCAACCACGTGAGTAAATATCATTAAACCCTTTCAGACGGCTGTTTCAAACCTCTATATTTACGCCTCTGTGACTTTTTGCCTTCCTTGAATGTGCCAGAGTTAAATTGGTAAGACCTGATCAATGTGAACCAGAAAATACATGACATAAGTCATTTGGTAATAAGAAAGGAAGTGGAGCGTATCATCAGAAACACGCCTCTCACTTGAGTCCGACAGTAATCGAATCATGTTCAGCAGAATGCAGAAAAACTTTGCTTGAGTGTGTAGAATCTGCACAGAGAGAAACAGCACCGTGTGAGGTTCTCACACCATCACGAGTGCAACCGACGCTTATTGTAGACAAACTGCTGCTGCTCTGTTGCATTGTTCCACAGTGACAGATTGCAATGTGAATGGATGCCAAGATAAACAGTGTGAATGTCCCAATGTGAAATGACGGCAGAGCTTGTTAAGGCCCTTTTGCTGCACACAGTATGAAAAGGGAAATGGAAGGTTGGTGGTTGATGGTTTAAGAGCTGCAAGCATGACGTGGTTTTATGCTAAATGTGCTGTTTGTTGCACTAACCCGCACACTTTCAGTACAAACAAAATATTGTATGAATAAGCAAGTAGTAGTAAAGAATAGGAAAAGTAAAGGAGAGTAGGCTGCCTGGTAGAAAACACAGATGTACTGCCAAACTTTATCTATTTATTTACTAAACTTTTGTTGTTTACCTCCAAGTTAAAATTCGATATTTAACAAACTGGGACTGCTGTCCTCATCATCATAGCTTTGACCAAGCAGTGTCTCATGTTTTCCCACACCCTGCAGCAAAATGCAGCTTCTTTCCCCGTGTGGTGGCTGTTTCTCCCCATGACTATAAGACCGTCTGACTGTCCCATGTGGTCCCTGCAGGAGGAATCTGCCAGTCTTCCCTTGAGTCCATATTGAAATGATCAGTCTCTTATACTTGGAGTCCGAGCTCAGTGCACCAAGCGAGACAACAGTTAAAAGTTTTATGTGACTGATGTTTGTTTCAGGTGACTCGTACACCACTTTGTTGACAGATAATGCTGTGGTCCAGTGGCTGATCCCGGCAAACACATCCTTTCTACTTATCACGGGGCTGAAGTGTTACACGACCAGTGACACCTCTGTCAGCTGAGGGAGAGTGGCGTTGCAACTTTACCTTGAAGGCCACACACCACCTGCTCACCTCGCAAGACAGGTCGGCTCTCCGCCTGTCTGGGAGGTGTTTGTGATTACTGAGTTCCTCCTGGACAACACAAGGACTGTCACTCCCACTGCTTTAAAATACTTTGCTGTACTTTATGAACTCCTTCCTCAGTAGCTGATAAATGAGGCAATATTATGATAGAATTTAGCTGCACCACAAAATACAACTTTGCCATTAAAAAGGCATTTTAAAAACCGCAGCAGTAAACCTTTCCCCTCAGACGCACCATTTCAGTAAATTACCTCAGCATACAACATAAAATACCCTTTCCAGTGCAGACATTTTGGCTTGTAAAAGCAGGAGAAGCACAGGTGGAATTAAAGATATTAAACTGAACTGCGTGCCATTTAGCTGCTTCCAGTGTGCTGGTAAAAAAAGGTCTGTAAGTGGCTGCAGGAGGCGAGGCAGGAGGTGGACATACATGACTCCACTTTGGCAGAACGGAAAGAGAGGTCATCATCGTCGCTTTCCTTCAGCAGCATCAGATCACCCGCCTCAGCAGAGAGGGGGAAAGACCAGCAGCGGGGGCTCAGACATGAGGGCAGCATGGCCTGGCATGAGAGACCTACCACCACTCTCACCTTAATCACATCGCTGCAGGAGATCAGGAGAGCAATGAAAATGCTTCCAGTGTTGCTGTCACCTCAGCATGGATAAGAGCCAGAGGCCTGTGGTGTCGTCCACAGGGTTTAATGCCATCCTCAGTGGTGTCCTGAGTGAGGTCCTGGCCTTTTTAGCCTAAATGTGTGCATGCAAATTTTAGTGTTCAGGCCCTGAAAGAAAACTTTAACAACAAAAATCCCCTGTTTGTATCTGCAATTTGCCGGAGAATTCACACTTTCTTTGCCCACGTTAGGCACCAAAAAGACAAAACTAATGAAACAATTGAATCTCTTTCAGAGGAAATCAAGCCACGACATTTAGCTGCTAATTTTAGTTACTTTTCAGGTCAAGATTTAACATAAAGACATGATAGTATTAAAGTAATTACCGTTTAAAAAAAAACAAAAAAACTCATAACAGTATATTAGAAAGCTGAGAGAATTTAAACACTGCTTACACAAATGCATCAATAATAATATTAAAATTATATATTTGTATTATATATAACAATCTGAGGCCATTCTGCGTTATGAGTACTTTTACTTTTGATACCATTAACATTTTGATGCTGATACTTTTGTATTTTTACTTAAGAAAGTTTTGAATGCAGGACTTTTACTTGTAGTGGAGTAATTCTGCAGTGTGGTATCTGTATGTGTTTTATTGTGTCTTGATTCATGAAAAAAATATTCGCTGCATAACCACAAAACTTCCCTGAAACTTTCACCAGAGGTGCTTGAATACAGAACAAAAACTCTTTTGAGAACTTCTATTTTAAAAGTGGTATAAATTTAATCAAGGTTAAATAATTATGGTAATAGTATGCGGCATATGGTTATATTATATTAGAATGAAGCCTGAATTCATGAGATTAAATATATAAATTATGTATATTGGTTGTAAGAGGTCAAACTCTTTGCTTGCATATTAATTCAGAGCAAAAAGGAAGCAGAAGAATTAGCAGCCTGACGGGGTCCTGCAGGCTCAGCCTTGCTTCTGACCTGCCAGTGAAAACAAGCGAGATGAAGATGGAAAGGCTAACCTTAAGAGACATCACAAGCGTTCATTATCATGCTGTCTTTGGCATTCTCTCGGATACGTGATATTTAACAAAGGGTCTTTTCTTTGCCCCACTTTTAATTAGCATAGAGGAAAATGACCTTTTTGAATTGTCACAGGCCCTGTCACCTTCAGAGAAGAAAATACATCTGCTTTATTGGGAAACATCTATACAGATTGCAGCATTTTTTACAAATATTTATCAATGAATCTAAAAACTATTATACTTGTGCATTTTGATCAGCTTCACATATTTTGCATTAGGCAAAAAAACATCCTCAGAGCTGTAATAATATCACAATTGGTTATGAAGCCTCACATCTATATTTGAGACGTTTTCACACATTTGAGCAAATATCCTGATCCTAAAAGATATTGTTTACTTGTGCGCTGTGGCTTCTGGGGCCCTCAGGGGCATCGATCTGCCTTGTGGATAATCCGGACATGATCTGTATTTATCGGCTAAGGTGCAGGTGTAGCAAAGGAACAGAAATTGAGGCCTAATATACTTTTTATCTGTGCTGTGACACATTAAGAGAAGAATTTGGGTACAGGTTTGAACAACATGTTTCCTCAAATCCTACTTGGTTCAGTTAAACGGTTCTAGGAAATCTCATATATAAATTTATTTGCATTTATTTACAACATCAGGAAAAGGGGAAGAAAATATCAAATAAAATACATGACTCTCTGAAAACTTTATCATCTTGAGCAAACATGAAGTTTAGTAATGAAAATGATTGGTATTGTTTCCTCTTTGTAGAAACCATGATATCTTATTGAGCTTCTGTATTTCATTTATTCTGTGTTATGTTTTGATGAAACCTGCTGCATTAAAAAGGTTGTGTGTTAGTGATGCCCAACAAGTTGTTTAACGCACCTCAGCTTTAGCTTCAAGAAATGTTTTGCAACTTTTTGTCAGTGCTGAACAGACTCTAGAGCCATCATGTTAGCTCCGCCTTCTCTGGGTCTTAAAGGCACAGAGCCTCAGCACACACCTGGGGCTGATTACC
>CAFUXE010000231.1:71317-81660 GCA_903364295.1 Serranus cabrilla | reverse complement strand
CCCAACAGGTTGTTTAACGCACCTCAGCTTTAGCTTCAAAAAATGTTTTGCAACTTTTTGTCAGTGCTGAACAGACTCTAGAGCCAGCATGTTAGCTCCGCCTTCTCTGGGTCTTAAAGTCACAGAGCCTCAGCACACACCTGGGGCTGATTACCCTGATTGCTCCAGGTGTGTATTCAGGGTTCCCACTTCATTGACTGGAAGCCCCAAGAAGAGAGCTGGAGAAGCAGGATCTCGGTCAGAATGAACAATAATCAAAACAATATGTTTTTTTTTTTGTAAAAGACTTGGCATTTAGTCAAATAATGCAAATTAGGGTTTTGAGGAAGCCTCAATTAGTATACCACCAGTTGTTTGAGATAAATAGAGACCAGTTTTGGTGACCAAAAAACTTTGCTAGCCTTTGCTACGTTGCCTGTAATGATGGTGAACCAAGAGGACCTGCAGGACCTGCTGAAGTCCCTCACAGCTAAACCTGTGCTCCAACATGTTGGTCTACAGAGGATGGAGGAGGCTTTGCAGAAGTCAAACTATATTCTCAGGATACCAGGCGGATACGTGGTGAACCTAAAGCTGTTTGAGAAGAAGGCTGACAGAGGAGCTGCAGATACTGCTGCCTGAAGAGGCCCAGAGAGCCCACCAAGACCTACAAGGTAAGTTATTCTCCAGTACTGGATGCAGATAATATAGTAGTCAGTAGTCTTCTTTGAATGAGTCACATCATGTCAGTGAGTTCCACTGCACCAAATGCCTTGGAGAGTTTCTCTGTGGGTGGTCAGATATGGAGTCAGATTTGAGTTGTGATAAGAATCCCTCACACTGTATCCTGGATGCAATCGAGCCTCAAAACATACAGCACCAGCAGGGGAAAGTGCAATAACAAATGCAGCCATTTTGAAAAAGTTTGAGAGCCATTTTGAGATTATTTTTAAGAACAAAATTATGAATGTGTTGAAGTGTGGCTGCAGCCTTTAGCTACTGCTTTCTGCTTTCTTCTTTATTATATTTTTGAGTCTGATGTACTACAGAGAGAGCAGCCTCAGCACAGAGGGAAGGGCGATAAAACTGAGATCCTCACAGCTTTACATGACCACAGGAGAGAGATCTACTGGAGGAGGTTTTCTTTTCAGTTTCTTGTGATAAATATTTTCTCGCAGTAACAGAACTTGGTTATAAAAAGTAATCCCCTACACTGGCTGAGAGGGGACATCAAACCAGCTTTTCTTCGGATGCTTGCTGTGCTTATGCCCGTCGACTAAGATAATAATGAATTCAGAACATTTCCAACACAATAGAAACCACAAAATGTCTGGTTTTGGACTTCCTGCGAGTCACAGAGGTTAGAGTAATGAAAGTGATGGTAGCTCTTTGAGAGCGGTGAAAGAACATGTTTGCTCTTTATTTTCTCTCCTTGGTGAGGAGCCAAGGAGACATTTAGCTGTCTCCACTACACGTGCGCGCCCATGTATGCCCGCGCGTCTGCACCTACATGCATCGTCTCCCATGGAAATAATTATTTTCCCTCTTGGCTCACCTCTCCCAGCACTGAATCAGTGTCAGAGCAGCAGAGGGAAAAAAAGGCTTTGAGCTGTCTCCCGCCCTGCTCTCTTGGGCATTAACCGTAGTGTGAGTCGTGTCTGATGGACAGGGCAGAGAAGGAGGTAGAGAAAGTCCCCTGTTTACTTAAAAAGCAGCAAGAGTAGAGGAGCAGAGGGCTGGATGAGGGATGGACACAGTGTTGAGGAAGTCAACAAACATGTCCACCCATACAAACATGCATCTGCTGCATCAGTCCTGGGGAGCTTTGCTGCTTTACTGGGAGGAGAAATAATGTGGGAATACTTTTGTATGTGGTGGAAGAAGAATTGTACAAAAATATTATGTGTTTTGTATTGTTGTTCCTATCATTTAGAATCAATATCCTGTCTTCAAATACTTATTCCCATTAATAATGTATGAAATCTTTAAAGGAAACTTTCTCGAAGGGATTTTTTCCCTCCTGCTCTGAGCCATAAATCTAAACTTCAGCTACACTTAGACACACTTAACTTACCAGTTTTACTATATCCTGAGGATGTTTACAGAAAGTTTGTTTATATATCATCCATAGCCAGATTTATATAACATTTTGTTCCTAAAAACACGCTGAAAAATAGCTTTTGACAGTATTCCTTGATTTATGAAATGATAGTAAGAAATATCCCAATTTCCTTCTGTAAATAACTTTGAATCTAATAAATCCACAAAATAAAATGATAACAATGAAATTTGCTTTATCCAATGTTCAGATATGTCCTGAAATATCTCCAAATTTGAATATTTAATGAGTCCATACTTCATTAGCATATATAAACATAACATTTCAGAAAATCTGTAATGCAAAAAATAGTGTCTTAATTTAAATAACAAATGGTAATATGTAGAAGTAAAAAAGTACCTGTGTGAAAATACTTCATTACATGTAAAAGTCCTGCATTTAAAATCCAATATAAATAAAAGTTCAGGTTGAGTTAAGATGATTCTACTTATCATCTTAAATGTATTGTAGTTTAAAAAGTAGATATCTGCACTGCAGCATCCATGTGTACGTAGCATTTGACTCCCTTGACCAGGTTTTTAAAGATATTGATAAACTCTGAGAAGCGGACCTAGCAGCATTGTCTGATTATTTTTCATATTACGTAAACATATATATGAATTCATTATTTACGGCATTTTTTATTGTAAATGCTTTGTTTTTGTACAACATTAATCACAGCTGAAACTTCTTCCAACTTTTGATAACCCTAAACCTCCCCTGGCACTTCTTTTTCTGCACTCTGGCTCTTTTTGTACTGTCAATATAAATAAGGTGGCAGACAAAAATAGAAAGAAACTGTTTAATTTCATTTTGAATTCGAAAATAGTTGGAGGGCCACATAAAACCATATCAGGGGCCAGATTTTGTCCCCCGACCCATAAAATGATGATAATCTAGGTTGCAGATGTTGTTGATTTCTCCCCAATTTTGGATCAAAGTCCAGCTGGGACATGTTTGATATGTGATCTTTTTTTGCTGTTTTTTCATGTTAGACTCTGCAGTTGTTACAGCCACAGTACAGCAATTATGAAGGTACAAAGACGGGAAAGTACAGATGTCGAATAACCAGAAATATGACCGATCAGAGCAGACTGGGCTTTTTCCGTTGAGGGGACTTAAAGAGACAGACGCAACAACAAAGTCTCTTTGATAGAGGTACAGGTGCAGTCACGATCAGTATGAGAAAAATAAAATGTTTTTTGAACATTGAGGCATGAAAACATGTTTTAGAATAAACCGAGAGTACACATTTGAACTTGTAAATGAGCGTCACACGTCCTGTATATAAATATTTCCTGCCTTGCACAGATGACTTTACCTCCACTGTGTGTCTGTAGAAAGGAGCCCCTGCAGATTTCCTGGCATCTTGTATGAAGAATTGCTGTCATACCTAATTCAATCTTCAAGCTTCTGCTCTCCCCAAGAAATTCTGAATATCTCATAAAGAGAGGGCCTCTTGAAAAGGGACTTGACATAATTCTGACTGGTGCCTATTCTCTCTACAGGGGGATCGGGAAGGGACTAATTCCTTGTTTCTCCTGTTTGCACACAAAGGAAATGCAGTGCGCATATATGTCTATAACCATTATCCACGTAAACCCCCGAGCTGCTGTCTTCCCAGCTGTAGGGCTTCTCTCAGATGTCGGAATTACAGAAATGTAGAAGCGCGGCAAGGGATTAGTGGAAATGAATCCACATAGGATTTTCTGTATAAGTATACACAAGGATGAGTTCTCCAGTGCTGCTTGAAATGTAGGTTTTCCCTGCTGTGTTCTTGAAAGAACATCATTTGAAGATGCATGTTTTCTGATTTCATTATTCAAATGAGACTAAAAGGGAAACACAAAGAAACTCTGATTTCTAGGTTTGATGCGAGTTAGAAGAAGAGTATAAACTGAGGAGCCTGGATGTTTCTCTGACCTTCTTGACTCAGGGAACAGAGGGTGGACAGATAGCGACCTGTCAACTCTTCTCAGCATCATGTGTGCTTACATTTGTCCTTACTTTAGCTCCCTCTCTGATGTTGAAAGCTTGTCAGTTAGAGATGTGGTGGTTGTGTAAAAAGTGCCAACAGAGCTCAAATCTAGTGAAGACATCTACGTTATGTTGTAGATGTTAAAACAGCTGAAATGTTTGGTGGCTTTTGCATTTCTCACTATCACAGCATCTTGTCGACACATATGTGGGACTGTCAGTTTCAGGAATGTGGTAACACAACCTAGTCCCCATAATAAATGCTGTCATTTAACGGTTACGTCACAAATATGTTGAATGTGTCGATTCTGAACCGCTGCAACCTGTTCTCAGTTATGATGCTTGACAGCCACTGCTGAACATGTGAAAGAAATATTCAGCTCCCTTACTTAAGGAAAAGTACTCATAACACACTGTGAAATGACTCCACAAGTAAAAGTCCTGCTTTCAAAACTTTAGTACAAAAGTATCAACTTCAAATGTACTTAAAGTACTTGTTGTGCAGAATGGACCCACTCAGATTGTTTTATATACTGTAAATATATTATCAGGTTATTTCTATAGATGCATTTATGTAAGCAGTGTTTTCATTGTGTAAAGAAAGGGCTCATTTTACACTACGTGTCACATGAAGTGTTGAAAGGACCGTTTGGTAGTGAATGCAAATGACTTCCACATTAGTTTTTTAGCATCCAGTTACAGTAACACTTTGATTCTGCTTGATTGAGAAATTAGTTCATCAAGCTTTTACTGTTTGTATCTGATCTTGCAGTGTGTCAGATTCAGACCGGTGCATGATTGTGTCATCCAGTTTGCAAACAAGTCGGCGAGTCTTCAGGTAGCAGAATCACATTATATTTGTCTCACAGTCACGTGCATGATTGATGAATTCTGGCATATTTTGTCTGTTTTGGTATGGGGCCTTCTGGCTGGAACTTGAGAACTTGTTTGTCAGAGTTCACTTTGGTTCAACTTTTCCCTGCAAATTTGCTGTTTGCCCATAAAAATTCTGCTAACATGCTGCTACCTTGTTTTTGGCAGGATACAAAACTCCAAATTCTGGCTTCAGTCACGTTCACTGTTTCCAGTTTCTCTTCTCTCTGCTTAGTATGTATCACCCACATCAAAACTGTGATATTACATCTTTTTAATGGAGAGCAATTTCACAGAACATGGGGCTAATGTGTATCTTGGGCTGCAGCTGTGTGTTTAAATGCTAATGTTGTCATTGCCGTTTGAAGAAACTGCCAGTGTGTCCTGGAATGAGATCATTAAGCACTGGATAGACGGGACATTTGCATTAAACCTTTACACCACCCACGCAGAAAAAAAGGTATATTTACTGTGCAGGGATATGTTTTCACATGCTGGGTGACATTCACAAGTTTTGCATCCATAATGCTGTGTGGAGCAAGCAGTTTCCTCTGTTTACACTCATATATTTAAAGGTGACATGTGTAGCGTTGTCTCATTAATACATCACTGTCAAAAGAAACCAATATATTCCCCGCAGCTGCTATTTTTTCATGCAGCAGTCGTCTACCAGGCTACACAGTTTCCTAGAGATGCTGGAGTATTTCTCATGTTTACAGATTTTACTCTACACCACTATATTTTTAAGATTTGTTTTACTATTGCACCTATTTTAATTGGCTCTGGATAAGCTTGTAAATGCTCATTTGTTTTTTGAAAGATAGCTCAACAAAAACATGAAAGAAATAAGAACTTATTTTGCTAATTAATGGGGCAGAACAAAAATCTTAAAAGGTGAAAGGCCACAACTGGAAAATAACGGCTCATACAGTGTGACAATGTAGCACTGATTGCGGTTGTAAAATTTCACTGGGTGTGAAAATCCCTCACATAGGAGAATTATTTTTGTGTCTGCGTACGTGTTTCTGTTTTTATGTGCATGAGAGGGTGAGGAGCTGGTGGCTCCCAGGGACAGCAGTATTGATTGCAGGTCTGCTCTCTCAAAGCTCACACATCAGTTTTAGCTCTGGCACCATTGACATTCAGCTGAAATGAGGAGGGGGGAAAGCATGTTGATTACCCCCGGGGGAGCCGGCAGGGCATGTCTTGGACGTGATGGCCAGCAGCTACATGAAATGTTCATTCTTCTCTCTCCTGCTCATTGTGTGGTTATTTCTCCACAAGCTGCTGACTTGAAGTACATTCATCAACATTCCTGAAAGGAAGTCCCGCAATGAGCAGCTCCATGCAACACGATGAATATTTAATGCTCTCATTTGGGTCCATCCCTCCATCGGAGGATTACATTTATAGATTAGACAGTTTGATAGCTGCGGTTGTCTGTTTGCTCCCCTGTGGGAGGAGAAGCATGTTGAGGACTGTGGAGGTATATTTAAGTCATCACACTCTTGGGATCTTGTGTGTAATGAAAGTTGGTGCGTGAATCCTCTCGCCTGAGTGGAGATCCTACGATATTGGACTCCATCAGTCTTCCTGTGTCCTTGAAATAACACGTTCTGAGGGGACACGCGGCTTTGTGGAAGGGGGGATGAAGCGTCGTGTGCCAGAAATCAGGAGCCTATTTTGCACCTGTCAGTCAGGGTTTATGGATTTAGAAAAGGTTTTTATATCGCCATGAATGTGCTGGTTTTGTCATTGTTATTGAAACAATAACCTGGCTGAACTGGAATGACCCTCGGAGAGCGCAGACCTCCACCAAGGCCAGCGCTGCTTTCAGGTGCTCCCGTTCCCTGAGGTTGGAAATCATTCCCAGGAATCATTCTTCTGACTGGTTGTTTTCTTGAGCCTTGGTGGAAGTTGTAGTGGTAAAACATGGACACTATAAAGAAGATGCAATGTTTTTTATTGTTCAATGTAAATTGTTGTCAGTAAAAGTAAAGGAAACGATCCAGGTGAGCCGTGAAATATGATCAGGAAACTCACTGTTCCCATTATTCCGAAACCGCACAAATACAGCACAAGTTATCCATTTTCTATGTAAAGATGTTATGTAAAAATAATTTGTGCATCTGACCCATAATCATGATCTTATCCAAAATTTATTTAGTTTCGTTCTTGGCCCATGCTTCCATGTTAAATGGAAATTGAGCAGATTTTTCTATAATTTTGCTGACAGACACACAAACAAACAAACAGTGGTAATTCTTATCTTATTTCATTATCTTTGTAGTGTCAGCGGCTTTGAAATAAAACAAGCCCCATAGAAAAATGATTTGCCACAATTCTAAGGCAAAAACTCTGAAAAGCAACCTGACCATTTTCTGACATTTTATAGAAAATGTGACTTATGTAACTACTTCACTTGCAGTCGTTGCATCAGCCACATAACTACCTCACTTCTGGTATTTATTTTACTCTTCTAAATATCTTCCATGATGCCTAACAATGTACTTTTTGCTTTAAGCTTAGGGAAGTCGTTTTGTCACCTAAAACGAAACTGTTTCACAGTCGATCTCCTGCACCCCGAATACTTTTTGAGATGCTCCTGTGGTTTGTGTTTGAAGGAAACCAGGCTGTACCATTTTCTGACGTTTACATGCTGATTTCAGGAGTGAGTGCATTAATATTAAAATTGGCACTTCTATTGTTTGTTATATCAGTCAGTGGCTTTAAGATAAAATGACTCCAATCCAAGGTTTTTCAATTTTGGAGTCGTTTGTTTTTGGAATTGGAAGCAATATGGAAGTGACGAGCAACAGCCAATCTTTTTGACATGTGCATGCCCTCACATTCTGTTTTCATAAATCTACTTAAGCCGTCAGTCTAAAGGACTTCAGTCAATGTGTCAAACCATCTGCTGTCTGTGGAAATTCCTTCAGTGCTCTTGTTTGTTTTTTTATTTAAGCTCCAAAGTCGTGTGTGCCATCAACCCTCTTAATTCAGTTCAGTAGGCTGTGATTCAAAAAGATAATATGGACCACTGGATACGTTTAAAAAATCTATATCGATACAACAACAGAGAGCGGATAAAGTAGAAACAAAGACATGCTTGAACACACACACACTCTTTTTCATTACCTGGGGAACCATACAATACAGAGGAGTTGATTAGGATTGCCGACAAAAGGACAGTAGGCTCCGGCTGCCTCTCTGAATTCATTGTCATTAGCAGTGGAACACCAAGCCCTTTTCAAACTCATTAGTTGATAAAACAACCCTCTGATTTCCCATTAAAAAACCCATTCGTCCTCCCTCGCTGGCGATGCTCCCCCTCCGCCGCAGCCCTGCGTTTCCACACCTTCAAAGCCACTCCTGAGACCGGGAGAGAAATAGCAGCTCTTATGCGCTTTTCTGAACAACTTTGTCCAGATTTCCCCCCCGATTGATTATTCGAGTCTTTGGTTTCACGGCTAACAATTACAGCCATGACTGGGGCGAGAGAAAAGCTTTACAGAGACCCAGAAGCACTGATGTGGGCTGATTACTCATTTAGCATCTGCAGAATTTACAATTTGCTTTATTGTCGTGTTTGATTTCCACCTTTGGTTAAAAGTTTCCTCCTCCCCCTGGGGATTAGGAGCTGATGGGGTCTATTAAAGGACGGAAATAGAAAAGCAATTGTGTGTGTGTGATGCATTTATTCTGACTGAATTTCTTATGCACGACCCTCGCATCGTTTTTTTTTTCAGAGTAATCAACTGAATCTTCAGCTAAAAGAGGAACAAATCATTTCTGGTTTCCTGGCAGAATAACAATTTATTTAAATTTAGACAAAAGGAAAAACATATTTGTGCTTTGTGCAGTTTAATGAACAGCTTCTTGAATATACACTTTATACACTGTTTTATATATAGAATCTTAATTGAATTAACACCACTTATTGAATATTAATAAATATCAAAGACCCTTTCCTCCCCCCTGCTCCCATTTGTACCCATAAGATAATCTAAAGGTGTAAAAAACCCTTTTTATTCTTTTGAATTTTCAAAAACATTCATTCAAAGATGCGCAGTGTCAAAATTCAAGTCAGTATGTCTCATCCAGCCAGGATCAACATGGACTTCTCTGAACTCTCATATCTTAAACAAAGGTCACGAACCCATAAGTACCAGCAGTGTTTCGTCTCTGTTGTAATCCGGACGAATCAAACCAAGACGGAAACGAGACGGCAATCGCAAACAACACCAGCCTGAATCCACGCAGCTTAACCTCGTCTTTCAGCTTAATCACTCTCCGTCTGAGATCCTGAAGACGCACCTGAGCACAAAGTTTTTAGCAATGGTTTTAAGAAGCACATACGCCTCTCGACACATTTCCTCATTGTAATGAAGATCTGTCAGGCAGTTTTGGTTCTGTGAAAAAAACCCTAAACTGTAGCAACCGGGGGGCGGCAGAGAGCGTTCTACAAATTTGCATGGATGTCCTCGTGTCGCAGCACTTTATAGGTGATCCAGTAGAAGATGTTGAATATGAGGAAGCTCAAGGGAAACACGGCTCTGGATATGGTGTCAATGCGCTTGGCTCGGTCCACAAAACGCTTGTGAAGCACCTCCCCCTCGTGAAAGGTAACCGGAGGAGGAGGAGGAGGAGGCGGCGGAGGGGTGAACACAGTGGCCCCCTCCACCGCGGTGCCATCTTTATTCTGCAGGCAGTGACCCAGTCCGTAACCCCGGAAGTAAAAGCCACGGCTCTCCCTCACCAGTTCCTCCTCCTGTGGAGTCAAGCATAGGGAAAACAGATTGGTCTCTTGCTGTCGACAGGAATTAGCTTACAGCTTTTTACATTTCTTCTCCGTGGCTGATTCCCAAATGCATTCGGGATGCAGCAGCACAAAAGGGCAGCAGAGTGCAACAGAGGAAGAGCGTCTGCAGGAAAAAAGCAGGAAAACATTCACTTCAGGAATTAAAGCTTTTGAATACTGTAAACGATTTGTCAGCAATTGTGTGTAAAACGGGTACGAGCACAAAACTTTGCATTCATCCCCAAGAAAAAACCCTAATTTGTACAGCAGCTTAAAATGATCCACATTCACATTATCGAGGCAGCGCCCCCTAGTGGCCACAGTCGGTATGATGGAAGCAAAGGCAAAGTGAGAATAAAGTGACGAGGTTCACTTCAGGTGGTGGAAAATGAGTCAAACTAACAGGACTTTGACCCAGCACACCAGTGTTCATGTCCCGAGTTAAAACATAAAGTTGTTTTATGTTCCATATGAACATTAACTTGTATTTGTATGTCACCTTCATAATGACCTTGTGTACAGCAGAAGCTATTTTCCACCAAATAATATTTTCCTAAGCCTTAACATGTCATTTTTTCCCCTTATCTTAACAAAATGGTTGTTAATGACTTGTTT